>PNEQ01109195.1:0-155010 GCA_003012365.1 Medauroidea extradentata
CTTTCCACTTAGGTTCCTCTACAATATCAGCTGATATATCGTCGGTATACTGCCAAAAGTGATTAAGTCATAAATGCTATTTCGTTTAAAAACAGTAATAAATTGTAGATATTAACAAAAATGTGGTATGTTACTATACTGTGACACAACAGTACGAAACGACGAATAGACTTTAAACTTGGGCAATTGTTCGTGAACATATACATATTCCTAGCATTTTTATAATTTTATCTCATTTTGACATTGTTACTTTTGGCAGTAAACCGACGATATATCATCTCACTAATCTCAGGTTTGGGGCACCAAATACGTTTCCGCGAAACCTTTACTCTCTGAAACTTTGTAATGTCAATAAACTTAAAGTGAATATTTTGACAATATATAATTGAGGGCACCGTCACCAATGGTTGTGCACAGGGTAAACAGATGTTTCTCATTCGATTAACCACTTACCTTAGACGCCTGTAACTACCCTAGAACGTCAAATTGGCAGTTGTATAAATAAGGCCCAGGCGAAGTCGCTGTTAGTGGCGGGGACAAACTTAAGACTGCTTTTCGCGTGGACAGCTATAGCTACTTATCCTTCTGCAGCGTTAGTTCAACTAGCCGCTTGGACATTCTAACACTTGATGACTTAAGTACCAATCTTGTGTACAAAGAGGTTTTTCAATTAAAGTAAATATTATCAGTTACGAATAATACTCGCGAGCAAAGCCGCGGGGGACTGCTAGTTAAAGTATACAGAGAGGTCGATTGCATTTGTTGTTATTTCACTAATGCTGTATTCAAATAAGAGAATACATAGAACTACATGCTATGATTCGCTACCAACCATACAAATGATAATATAACTATTGTTAACGTTGACTAATATGCAGTAACGGATAGTGATTTATTTCAAAGGTTAAATCTTTAGTGGTCACTTTATTCCGAATGACCTATAGTCATGTTTTTAATAAGCGGCAGGGCATTTTTAAAACCGCCGGGACACAGTTAATACGTGTCTTATTTTCGTAGATAACCGCATGGGAACATTTGTAATAGTTATACAAGAACAATATTTTTTGTACCCAGCTAAAGCACGGCTCACATCGGCACGACAACGACCCGGGTGCGCGAGAGGAGCCCCTTGTAGTTGACGTAGGAAGTGGATGTTCAGCAGTTGAGACACGGTTGTAGGGCTGTCGAGGTTCGCAAACAAGTGGATCGGGGAAGCAGGAACGTGGCGAAATTGGTCTTCGACCACGATTGCAAATAATCCCGAGTTTACGTTCGTGTTGCCGTGCTCATAGGCGCAACTAGAATGGACATTTGGGGAGGGCACAATTATGTGAATACTGTTATACTCAAGCTGCCCTTATCTGTAATCAGTAACGTAATCAGAATTTATGAATTTCAGACGGGGAAGGATGGCTATCCTGCGAATATTATAAAGGATCACCTACCACATCTTCAAGCGAGGGGTCCGGGGGTCCTCCCCCGGGAAAATGTCGGATTTCAAGGTGCAAAATAGTGCTATTTTAGCAGCTTTCATTGCTAAACATTGAATATTCTACTGGTAACGGTATCACTGATTATTCAATATTAAATTAATTGTAATTTTTAAGACCTAGGTTGGTTATTTATTTGGGAGGGTGGCGTGCCCTAGTGCCCCCCCCTCCTTAGTTGCGCCTATGGCCGTGCTGCATTACCCTGGATTTTGTCTCACCTAAACGGGGTTTACGTAATTTTTTTTATCTGTAGCACTCATTTGACACCTGAAAGCGGTAAGGCATGTCAGCCGAAGAGCCTATGGTGTGGTCTCGTGTCAGTTAAGTCACACTTCTCTACGTTGAAGATCTGCGCTGATGAGTCTTCCAAGCCCCCAGCTTCTTTATTCAGCGTCCACGATTTGGCGGTAGCGTCTCGTCCTTCGAGTTCAAGAATTATTAGTGCTAATGACTCCCTGAGTCGCGATCGCGTTATTAACTTAAAATCACTTATACGCTGTATTCGTTAATATCCAGGAGAGTAAGTTGTATTGGCTTAGGTCAAACGTATCAGTTCACGGATAAAAAGTTTTGTGGCGGCTACAATATATTTTGTGGGTATTTACCCTGGAAAATTTATTTTGTGGTCACAACAAGAACATTTTGCTGCCCCCACTTAAATATTGTGGCCACCACAAAATAATTTTGCAGGGAAGACTTCATACAAAATATTTCATTCAGTGTGTGATTGTACCGGTTATCCTATGGTATCCTGGAGTGTTAACTGTATTATTTTGTTTTAAAAGTATTCGTTAGGCAGCAGGAAACCTCTGAATTTGGTGAACGAGTAATGTCCTGTTCAGTATGACCAGCTGTCGCCAGCAATGTTTAGCAAATAAAAGGAAAAACGCGCGGTCTTAGAAGAGGCGTTATCTGGGGCCGTGAGCGGCGGCTGTTTTGTGCCATCACTGGAAACAAATGTCATCTTTTTAAAGTGACAGCAGAGAATTTAATTAGATCAGTTGTTTATTTACACATGTTACACGTATTGTTGAGTCTGGCCTCGCGTGAACTATGAGGAGGAACAGGGTTTAAGATGAAATAAGTAGGTAATTGTACAAGACAAGAGGACACAGAAAGGACTCACCCAGTACTGCAACCACGACCGCTCGATGTCTTTGGGGCCTATGTTCGAGTTTTCAGTTGTATGCGGTTTGGAAGCTGAATGGTGCTTTTGGGGCAAGGAGAAACGTACTTTTTTTTTCGATTTTTACTTAAAAGAATTAAAAGCTGAACCTGAAAATAAAAATTTTAAAAATTCAATAATTTGTATTCTTTATTTTTATGAGCATGACATTGTAGCCTGCAAGGTCTTTATCCATTGTGATTTTTTTTTTTTTTTAGATTGGTGTATCAGTTGGTTTTAGTGTAGTCCTTAAAACGGAAACATGCAAAATAAGACCTTAACAAGACATTACGCAAAAAACTATGAGAGATAAAAAAAATTAAAAAGTGGCAAATTTAGTAACATTTTGTGTCTAAAATGAGAAAAAAATATCTGGTACAAATTAAAAATAAAAAAAGGGTGGTGAAAATTGCGGTAGACCGCGTCCTTAAAATACTGCCGTGCAATGTTTTCCCACAAAATGTGTCGTATCCAATTTAAACCAAGATTTGCGTGATGTGCTCATTTTGCGGCGTTTATGGACAACTTGGATATCATACATTGTGGATATTTATCTATTTGGTGACATATAACAGACTACAGATTACTCTTATTATTATAACTATTATTTTAAGAAACGCCCGAATTCATTGTAATTCCAATGCACGTTTTCAGTGCATATTTCAGGTAAAATTTTGTACTTTTAAACGTTATTTCAATATATCTAAAAAGTTCAACTGGTCTTATTAGTAACCAAATTATACTGATTTGCATAACACAGCGGCGTGAAAGTCAAAATCTCCTGATAATGGAAGCACGCGTTGTATTGTATGAAATTTACTTAGCTGAAGTAACACTGTTTCACACCATCAATTACCAAAATCGTAACAAATGAAAATGATGTCAGAAGTCATTTAAGAACTGTTGGATGAAAACTGGCGTCTGCAATGGCAGCCGTTATATGATTGTAGTATGATTACAAAAGTATTTGTAGTATACCAAAAGAAAAATCCAGGTGTACCAACATCAGTAACATGTGTTTAAATTTCGCTTCAGTATGCTAAAACAGCGTGTACCAACTCAATTAGTTTTCCGATCATTATTAAAATAAAACCCTACCATACTTTATAGACATGTGGTATAAACATGTTTTTTAAGAGCGATTTTCACTGTTGCTGGTGAATACTATACAAGCTCGTTCAAACGTTCTATCGTAGGTGTATGAACATTTTAAACATCCTGTCGCCGCATTGTGCGTGTAAAAAACGTCATCGCACTACACTCTGTCATTAACATTCAACTCCAATTCAGCCGAGGATTCGCATGGCGTGCTTATTACACGGCTGTTTCTGAACAGCCTGGTAGCCTGCCGCCTGTAATCCTATTACGGAATTACGTGCACGTTTGTTGACAACAGCCGGTTCTGGCTTACTTAGTTCGTTTAGTTTCTTCGCTCACTTTCTCACGAGTAGTCTTTTTATTGCAACCGCGGGTTTTCTGCGACTCAACAAACACTTCATAGCAATACTTAAACGAACGTCTCTTGAAGCTTAACTAGATAACTTCACACAGGCTGTTCAGATACTCACTCCAAATCCAAGTGAATCATTTTGGAACATGGTGGCATTGCAACTGACAGCGTTAACTCATCTCGTACGGAAGATACGCGTCCGTGAAAGAGGAGTTTTAAATTCGCTTTTAGCAAAGATACCGAAAACGGTGTTGAAAAAATCCACAACGTTTTGAACATTATTTATTGCTGCCGAAATCTAAGCCATACAAAAACTGTGTTTTAACAACCCCCTCCCCCCTCAACCAAATGGGAAAATAGGGGTGGCCATCATACAACTGCACGAACCTTTTTCGCTATCTTTTATTTTTTTTTCGGAAATTTTACGCAGTTGTACTCAGTATCGTTAATTGTACACTGTAAAAAAGTGAGTAACGTTACTCATCATATGTATGGTAATATTCCCCAACCTTGAGAGGGAAATCTGATTTCCGAATATGTGTGGAAATTTCCGCAAGGTAGTGTATTCGCCACACAAACCACTCAGAAGTTTCACTCGTGCGTTATATCAAATTGTCCTAGAGGGCTTGCGGAAATACGTAATGAAAAATTACATTACCAGTTGAGTAACTTTCCTTGACACGTGTTGAGTAATTTTCCCTCGCTTGTAGAGGTAATTAGCTTCCATTACATGTAGAGTAAATTTACCAAAATTTTTTTTACAGTGTAGAGAACAAAGAAAAAAAAGTTACTGGCGCACGTGGCAAACACATAACGTTTACTTTAAAAACACACACAAAAATATCAGCAGCGATGTGACATCTACTTGTCGGTAGGCAATACTTCTTACAGAAATAAGGAAGAAAGCCACGAGATTGTCGCGGAAAGGTTTTTTCTCAGTTTTTCAGAGGCTTAGTCAGGTTTGATACCATTAAACATCCCTCGCTCCCCCTCCCCCGAAATGTATAATTTGTTTACCATTAAAACTATTAGAAATTCTTGAAGTGGTGTATTAAATTTTTTGTTTCAGGAAACTTCTTAAGTAGCACCATTCCGCACCTAAAAATCCACGTTTTTTTTTCGCGGGAGGACTCCGGAACCCCCCCTCCTCCGTATTAGGGTTCAAGAAAAATTATTGGCTAGGCCGCCGTAGTTTTGTTTCAATGTCCTACGTAAACATGGGCATCTCTATCTATATTTCACGGTTATTGTGAGCGTGTCCTTCCTCAGACGTGTCTCTCAATTGACTGCTCCAGTCAGAATAAGGATATTGTGACGTCATGCGTCTGTGATACGTCAGTAGAATCCCAAGTCAAGTGAGGGATAACACATCTCATCACTGACCACGAAGCAGAGCTGTAGTTTTCCACATGTGACGTTAAAACCAAAAGTGTAAACATTTCTTCGCCACAAAAATCGTGACTAATACATATCGACTAAAACATAGTATTTTCTACATAATTGGCACTGTGGGCACGACGTACTTGGTGTGGCGACCGTATCAAAATGGCAACACTAAAATGCTGGCGAAGAAAGTGGTATACTTACAATTAGAGGTTGATCTATTTTTTGTTTACGTAACTGGACCGTTTTAACACATTGCACTTGGTATAGTTCTCGATAACACTAACCAATATTCAGACTATCGTAGTTTTATTCAAGGCTATGTACAATGCCATGCGAAAGTACGACTTATAAACTTGCATTTCAAAGACGGTTATCTCGCTAACGAGTTGAACTAGACTGTACGTTGCGTTACTTAATTGTTACCATTTTACACAAGAATTCTCCTCCCGAAACATTTCGGGCAAGTTTTTTAATACTCTTGTGTAGAACTATACAATTTTTATTAAACTTTAAACAGTAAATTAAATAAAGATGCAAATTAATTTTAAGCTAGTCATAATCCCCCGTTTTGAACGAGACACAGTCTGGTTTTTAGTAGTTTTAGATAGCACGCTGTCAGAATTTCATTTGTCTGGTATTTAGGTCTGTTAAGTGTGTGTTTTGTGCTTATGTATGTACACCCACACGTACGCACACGCTACTCTAAGATCCGATAAAATCAGTTTTATATTAGTTTTGCGTCTGGCGAATTTAAAAAAAAAAAATCTAAAACGAAGTTGTCATTACAAGAGCAAAATAGTTTAAATCAATTTCATCCATGTATTATGTATTAAAACACCATAGATACGTGAAAAAAAATCTGAGAGCATCAAATTTGCCGATTGTCAGTATCGCGAAATTGAAATCCAAAGGTATGATATGAACTGTTGTGTGAGTTTTCTGAATGACAGTTACTCCCTACACCCCTTACTATTATCAACTGCATGCGCCTCACTTTTTTTAAATTTTAAATCTTACAATTATTTTTACAATACTTTTTAGTCTATTTTAAAAACGTGGTATAAAAATTGGTTTATTTAAAGGCTTTTCTCTAGAACAGTAAGCAATCATTTCCCTACGAGAATGCACTACCCTGCATTTTTTTGTCAAGTTCCTGAACGTACGCACGTGGCGTCAAACGGGGCAGCTGGTAACAAATGGTCGAAGCCATATAGCCTGATGCTCAGGCAGTCGTCGCTCGCTCCGAACACTTCTCTGCCCAGGAGATCACCCGCTGAATACCGGACTGCGCATATCGGGTATTGAACTCGTGTTGGTTAGCTCTGGGAGGGAGCAGATACTGAAGTGCTCGTGTTATTGGTAATCATGCTTGTAGCGTGCATAGAGGAGGGGGGAAAGGTGGAAGGGGGTGATGGAGGGGTGGGGGAGACTGGTCGACCGGCGAACAACCCCGCAACCCCGTTTTCATCCCTTCTCCTCCCCCAGGCACCCTACCGAACTCGACACCCCCGGCAGGCGTGTTAATGAGAAAAGCTTTCCGCAAAATCGAACGAACCTCGCTTCCGTTTCCCTCTTCACTTACCCCTATCCCACCCCTCTTATCGTCCCGCCGTGCCCTGACGATAGCTAGCGCACCGTCGCTATCAACGTACATTTTCCCATCCCCCTCTCCTCCACAGAGGCACCACCGGTAACACTGTGTCAACAATACACCTGGCTTATTATGCAAGAACGCGCACGCCAGCGCTATGAAGATAACATCCCATCCGCAACGACTTCGAATCTGCATTCGTGCCGGCGCGACTTCCAACCTCCGATATACCACGTGCCTACTTTTTTTTTTAATATATGAAATTGAATATCTATCTAAACTACCTTGCAGGTGCTTGGCTCTAGTGTGTGCACCGTTCATCCCCCCTCCCTCCCTCTTTTGCAATCCTACGGCTGAAAAAAGGGAGAGGGGTTGCCAGGTTTGAAACAAGGTCTGTTCCGGCTCGTCGTAGCTTGCCAACGGAGAGCCGTTAAGATACTGCAAGGCGACGAGTTCAAAGTGCAATTTTTTGTCCTTTTTTAGAAATGGCAAAAAAAAAAAAAACTACGGGTCGCCAAAACCGTTTGGCGAGCATTCGTGGCGTGTTTGAACAGTTGCTCACGCAGCGAGAGAGAGAGGTAAAAAAAGTAAGTGAGGAGAAGGGAACAGCAAAAGGGTTTTTTAAACTGACCCGTTCGTCGCGACGAAATAGCCTAGAAGATAACAGCGCCCAACCAACGGGGATGCTGATTCCACCTGCGGCCAATAACAACCCGTGTTTCAGCTGGTGGGGAAAGGGGGGTGACAAATAAACAGTAGGGGGGGGGGAGAAGATGCGACAGGCCTCAGAACATAATCACAACTTACAACCAGAAGCATGTCTGCATAGGTCTGCTTCGCCCTCTATGAACTAGTGATGCATCACTCGTACACAACGTATCTTACAAGTTATTTCCACGTCAGTCGCCACGCCAAAACGTTCATAGTAATGACATTAGTATTCTGTTTTAACTTTTGTATATAAAACATAATTCACTAGTGCGTAATAAAAACACTCACATTATATGCATATATTACTATGATTTTTATTAGTACTGCCATTTCTACATACAGAATGATTCAGAAAGGAGTGTGTCAATATACATGGTGACAGCTTATGAAAAAGTAAATGGAAACTGTATTTTCAATTTTACCGTACAGTGGATTATAGTGGGAGTAATGCTACTGTGAAAAGCGACTAGAAAAGGTATTTTCTTACAATAAATAAATAAAATACTACTTGACATTAAGGACCAAAACTACGAACTGTGAAAAACAATGAATGACAATGTAGTTTTGTTTTTCATTTTATTTAAAGAAATTTCATTTTTTGTCAATTTTCACGGGTGCATTAATCCAACTATAATGCACTTACCTAACGGAAAATTTAAGAACACTTTATCGACGCACACACACACAAACACAAAACACACACATATATACATATATGTATATGTACATTTATATACACATATGCGCGTACACATACACACGTGCACACATAGACATATATCATACATGCACACATATACATATCAATACATATACACATGTATATACGTACACACACCCCACGTATGTGTTGTACTTTATTTATTTTTAACTGTAGTATGATGGTGGGTATTTAACCTGCACAAATATATGTCAGTCGTTGACCGTTATTTTTGAATTTTTTTGGTATAGCCGTTCGTCTGTTTTGTGTTGAGCACAAAAGTTTTACGTGACTTATACAATATTTGTGATATCTTCTTCCATTACATATGGACTTGATATATGTGCAGTGTACGGAAACGAATGCGTAGTGCACAAATACAGTATTTCTGAAGATACAATGTTTGTGTACTTTTAATTCAACGCACAAAACATAACTCACCAGTAATACACTTGTTTTTACAATACAGTGGACATAAAAGCAAATGACAAAAGACAGCAAGACACAAGTTCCATTCAACGTAAAATTGCAACATTTCGGGAATTGCAATCTATTCCCGTCATCAGGCTGAAATACAGCTAGTCGGAACACCAAGATGCGAATTAGGTTCGCTAGAAAACTAGATCTTCTAACTTCTTCTGCCATTTGTTTGTTGTCCACTGTCCAGTGTTTTTGTCTAATTCCATCTTTTTAATATTAGGAATCTGGTTTTCTTTATGTTCGTCTTTTGTATCTGGTTTTGTCGAAATTTGACTGAATTCTATCTTTAGAATTCTTGCTGTTACATATAGAAAAACTGACTTAATTACTTCGGGATTGCTTCTTTCTATTTTTATTCTATTTTTGTTCTGTGTCATTTAAAGCAAGTTCAATCATAAAAACATGAGCAACGGTGTATGTCCATAAACCAATACAAAATTATAATATTTTCAGTGTTGCGTAAACAAACAGAATATTAAGAAGACTTCAGATTAAATATTATTGTTTTTATTGCATTTAAATCATTTGTTTTTACTCCTATACTTATCGAAACACTAACACCAGCTGGAAATATGAACACAAAAGCATATTGGGGTATAAAAATTAGGATATCTGACAATATTGTTTCAACAAAACATCCCAGAGAATTATTACCTGATAATATTCGTGGTTTAATTGTTGGTCCTAGTAATTGCGGAAAAACAACGCTAATGATAGATGATTCGATATATTCCTCTGGATGGTTGAATTTTGGTTCTCTGTGCATTTGTTCAATAAGTTTAAATCAACCAAAATATTTTTCTTTAAGAGAAGATACTGACACAGCAATTAAAAATAATGAATGAACCAGTAGCATACATTTTCTCTTCAAACAAAGAAATGATTGATGTTGATGGATGTTGCGAAAATTCTGTTGTAATTTTTGATGATGTCATACTAGATAATTAAGATATGATAAGAGAATATTTTACACAAGGCTGACACAAAAAGATTGATTGTTTCTATTTTGCACAAACATACTCAGTAATACAGAAACAATTAATAAGAGGTAATGCTAATTTGCTTTGTATATTTAAACAGGATGATACATATATTAAACATATGCATAGTGATTTTATTGGTGGTGATACGTTATTTTAAAAATTTAGAGAAAAAGGTTCAAAATGTTGGAATGAAGAAAATGGATTTATAACGACAAGTACCATATGTAAGTTAAATGATGGTATATGCTGCAATATAATAGAATATTTTTACTAAACTAAACATTTTTGTATAACACAATAATATTAAAAAATATGATAGTGCCATCCAGTATATAATTTTTTTTTGTAATTAAAAAAATAATTTATCATCTCCAACATTAAATAACTTATTTAAAATTTGGAAGATTAGTTTTAGGATTAGCAACAGTTCGATATAATTCAATAATTTGTTTTAGATCATTTGGTTTGATTATTATATCATTTACTATTCCACACAACACAAAAATATATTCAGTTCGATTAATTCCTAAATATATTATTTTATCTTTCACGCTGTATTTTCCAAGTAAATGAATAACGTCAATTCTATTACTTTGATAATATTCTAAATTAACTGCATTGTTAGGCACAATTGAATTTGCTACATTTCTTAGTCGTTTATTTTCGAAAATTTAATTTAATTTTCAATCCATAATTTTTTTTGTTAATGCATTTACAAATATCCATTATTTATTGTATAATTTTTATGTTATATATCTAAGAATATGAATACTCAAAAATCATACCAATAGACTAATTTGTACCTTCTAGTACATTGAAAGACTGTAAAATTGAAAACAATTATCCCATCACCAGATAATACATTAAATGAATGATTCATGCTAACAACTAAGTTTTTTTTTTCTAATATGATTTGCATGGCTCTTATCTTAAATTGGTTTTTATATGTTTCTGATTTTTTTTATCTCTTTTACTATCATAAAGGCAATCACAGATAGATTATTAACAAAATAAATTGTTCAATCTTTCGTATTGTATTTGCCAAATAAACGAATAACGTCAATTCTGTTCATTTGAAAATATTCTTTAGTGGGTGCAATTTTAATATTGATTAGTGTTTCACAGTAATTTATAAGTGAATAATTAAAATTGTGTAATTTTTCAGTTATTTCTGTATCAATTATTAATTCAATTTCGCATAATTTACTGATTAATACTTTATCTAAAAAAATTTTTACAGCATCTTTTTCGTCAATGTGATCTGCCATATCAACAATTCTTCGATCTCGTACACCACTATAACTATTTATAAAATTAAACAATTTATGTAATGTAGTTGTTATATATATAATCTTTAGTTTTATTTGCAATTGATCAATCATTTCTGTATAAATTGTTAATTTAGTTTCGTGTACTTTGTCAAATTCTATTATATTTTTTTGCAATTTACCATTATATTTTTGTATCAGTTGTTAATTTAGTTTCATGTAATTCTTTATCTAAATAACGTTTATTAACAGCATCCTTTTTAGCAATTGGATCTGCAGCTGATACAGTCCTACGATCTCTTACACCAATATAATTTCCACCGAAACTAAAATTATTTTATTTATCTGTTAAATATGAAATCCTATAATGAATTTTTTAATTCTCTTTATCAATGTCTGTTTTTAAAGCAAAGGTATTATATTTATATTTTAAATATTTAAATATAGTTTCATATTAAGTATATGTATTTGAAATATTTGAAATAATATTTACAATAAAATATCATATTTCGATTCTAAATATATAACAATATTATTAAATTTTGAATTTATATCTGAAATGTGACTGAATTAATCGTTTGTATTTTTGAGTTAAAAATACTGTCTAAATTATTTATTCCACTTTCACATTTTTTAACTTTTGATTTAACTAACTATTTCGAATTACTTATTTTATCGTTAAAATTTTTACTGATTGACTCAAATCAACTATTTTATTTCTAGAACTTTTAACTGATTATACTAAATTTTGTAATTTATCATTTTTTCTACATCAAATTCTATTTTTGCTTCATGTAGTCTATCAGTTATTTCCTCATTAATACTACTCATATATTCATTTCAAGATCTATTTAATAAATTTCCAAAGATATCCATTATTTACTATCAAAGAAATTATATCTCAAAATTTAAAATTATGAGACAAATGATCTAGTACTGCCACGCATAAAAGACCACAAAAAACATCACAAAAATTTTGTATTCTATCATTATTATAATTTATATCTCCTTTAAGATAGTCAACTAATTTACCTGGTGGATTTCCACCAAATGAACTAAAAAATAAATATTTTATATTTTTTTCTAATAACAAACCTAACGCGTTCCAGAATTTTTTGAAATTACCATTCCACATTCTTTTTTAAATGGTGATTTGGGTAATTCATCAATCATCAATACACCTCAAAAATATTTAATTATTAATTTTTAGTGATATTTTTGATATCATTACTAGCGAGTGGTATTATTTTATTTTTCGACATTTTTTATACCTTTTCCTACTTTTTTTCATTTCCAAATTTTGTTTACTTTGTTATGCTAATTCTTGATCCCTCTCTTTATCACTATTTGCATTGCTATCATATGTTGATATACCACCAGATACTGCCCCAAGAGCGCATAATGCAGCAATAATTAATAGTAAAAATCCACCTTTATGAACAGTTATACCATTTCCAGTTTTCATTTCTTTTGACAAACTTTTTCAGTTGCGGTACAAAGATAGTACGATTAATTCTTTTCCATACTTTAGTTTCTTATTTATACAACCAATTTGTTGAATTTAAAAATAATAACATTGAATATTGATATTAATTAATGGAAATATCCTCCATTCTTGCACTAACATTTTTAATTGATTTACAATATCTGAGAGTATGCAGTACATTTTATACTTAATAATGAAATATCAACTTTACTTGCGTCAGTCAATGTATTAGTAAAGTCACTAAATTCGTAGTAAGTTGTATCTCTAAGGAAAGTGCAACATTCCATTAGTGTATTTAATGAAGAATCTAACTTCTGCGGTGAACCTGAGAAATTTCTTGAAACTTTTCCAACATTTTTAGTTCTAAACGAACATTCATTCAATTCCACCAAATTCTTCATCATAAAATATGAAATATGAAAGTATGACCAGAATATGTATTTAAAACGGCGTTAATTTTTTTTTTTTTTTATTTTCATGTAATCCCATATTCTGAATATTCTTCGGATAACTATATGTGATTGTAGACTAGGATTAATAAGGTGTACATCCGAATCAATGAAAATTGCCATTTCTCCCGAGGGCCTTTGATAAAATGATGTAATAATTTTACAGTTATATGGTAAAAATTCGGCATTTACCAACTCTTTTTTCTACAAAATTATAATCCCAAACGTACTTCTGGTAAAAGTATACGTTACTTGATCAGCTATCAAAAATTTGTTACTAGTTTTTAAATAACACAAATCTATTTCTTTTGCAGAATTTGGTATAATTTATTTTGAGGTTGATTTTGGCGTATTTTCAGTAATTTGTTTCCCATAAATATTTTATTTTGCTAAAATATCATTAGTTTTTAATTCTATCCGATATGGAGACTAAAGTGGATACAAAACAGTTTCATAAATATTTCAATGGCGTATCCCTAAAGCGTGACCAATTGCATGTAATAGTACACTAAAATTTAATTTTTTCATCGGATTTGTAATCGCAATTAAAATAACAATCTTCATAAGAATCAATACGAATTTCAACTGGTGAATTTTCTGATTTTGAATAAAAAGTGAGACCAAGTATTCCTCCTTCCTCATATAATTTGCTGGGACATATTTCTCGAATTTTCTGAAATGTATGTACTCTTCATCTGTTTGAAATAATTGTGTGAGTATTTCGAGAATATTTTTGAAAGATATTATTAGTATATTTTCCCAACATTTCAAGCGCAGCTGTGATTGTGGTGTCAAAGTCAATCTATGCCGCGTGGCCAATCATGAGACAGCTAGTCTCCCATTGGCTGAGCAAGATAAGTGGGTTTACCATATATATATATATATATATATATATATATATATATATATATATATATATATATATACACGTAGGGTTTTACAGTGGTCCAGCCTCCTCATCAGTCGGACTCGTGTTCCTGAACCCTGTGTGTCTCTACATGATGACGGAAATATTCCAGTTAGCGAAACGTCATTCTACAGTCTGTCTGAAAAACTGCTGAATTTTGTTTCGTCTCATCGTTGTGTCGCTTGTTTTTCTGTTCGTGCCTGATATCTACTGTGTTGTTGTTTCGTCTCATCGTTGTGTGGCATATTATTTTATGTTCGTGTCTGATATAATACTGGTTTTATTTCACCGCATTGATGTGTCGTATTTTTATTTTGTGGGTCAAACATTTTTCCCTGTTTGTCTCTTTGCCAAAGCAGACCTCAAACCTGGTTGTCTGCATTGGTGGTGTCTTGGGTTTAATTTGGAGTTTTTATATGTTTTTATTATTTTATTTCTCATCTGTTTGTTCCCGTTTTACCTTACTCGATTCCATTTTTGGAATTTTATGCTGTGTACGTATCCTGTTGACTAAGCATACTCTGCTAATTTCTGTTTTACTGTTATCGTTAGTTTTCTTTGACAGTCGTCTATATCGCAATGTCAAGAAACTAAACCAAGTCATGCACTCCCATCGCACAGTTCTTTCAATGATCATAATTAATTATTATTTTTATATTTTAGATTCACCACACTACAATCGTACATTAACGATTTTGATAAATCAAGTACTGTCATTCCTACATATATTGGTTTGTTGAAACTTAATGTTGTTTTATGCATGTGAATTGCAGTTAAATTTTCAATAAAAGTAGTTCTAACTTTAAAATTTCGTTTCGCAATTATTTTTTCTTCTTCTTTTGAATTCGTACATAATCTAATATATAATTTATTTCTAATATTTTCCATTAATTTTTCAAATACTGAATTATTCATTAATTTATAGAAATTTACTTAAAAAATATTTTTGATGTTTGCTCGTATATGTTATTTAAATCAGTATATTACTTCATCCAATTTTATTGTTTACATGTTAATACTCTATGTACTTTTTCAATTTCATCCCCAAAGTTAAATATTGTTTGAGAATTTCATCAAATTTACTTCTAATACCATAAGTTTTCAATATACTATCAAATACAGCTTCTTATCGTATATACCACAATCATCGTTTATCTCATCGTCAATGTTTTAAATTTTATTTCTCGCTTCTATATGTTCATTACTTCGTTAGTGATTTTTTGTACGGTTCATTGTAATCTTCTTCGCAAATTTCGCATTTTATCATAACTTTTACACGTTTAGGATTTGGTTGATTTTGGAATAATTTTTTTTAGTTAATGGAAGAAGTCCTTTATGAATTATACTTTTTTCATAATATGTTATGTTTCTTTGTTTATTTTCCTCGCCGCATTTGCACATTTTACTATTATATAATTTTTATTTATATATTTTTTAGTATTTAAATGTTTTTGTTCGAACGATGATTTATGATAATAATTACATGTTTCACATTTAAGTTGCATTTCTCGTGGTTTCCTTTCTTTTACGAAAATATATATTCTCAATTTAAATACTTCCCAAGCATTTGCAATATTCCTACTTGATGCATTCGATTGTTTTCTTTTATATCTGGCGTTGGATTTAGTAGATTTGTTGTTGATGTATTTGCTGTCTAGTTTTGCTTCTATTTAATAAAAAAAATTTAGTAAGAAAATAATTTTTTTCTCGTTGAGTAAGAAATCACTTGTCTCGCTGGCAAAAACCTCATCGAGATGCACTCTGCACGTTATTTCTGCAACTACGAGGAAAATGAGTTACAATCTTGCTAGTTTGGTTGAGTCAGAAAATTACGTATAGATAATGACGTCGCTGCATTTTGTGATCAAAAAATCTGCGGTTACTTCATGTGATAATTGTTTCGTGACATCTGTGAGGCCTTGTTTTATTTCATTTTACGACAATTTGTACTTCTTAAATTTTAACATAATATTTTTGTCATTTTTATGACAATTTAGTTGAAAATGGTTGGAAGGGAAATTGTGTTAAGTTTGCTCTATTGTTTTGATAATCCTAAGGATTATTTTGTAACATTTTGTGGGGGAAATTTATGTCGCTGCGTTAGAATGTACACACACACACACACACACACATACATATATATATACACACAACTGACCTACGACTATAAGGTAAGTTGGCTTTGCTGTACATCTCGTCGACAGCTAGGTAATTAAAGATGGCGATGTACAACTTAGTACACGACAGGAACTAGTTGATGAGGCGGCCACGGGCTTTTGCTATGGAATTCCAGCATTCGCCTGCAACGATTTTGGGAAGCCACTAAAAACAGAAACCATGATGGCCAGAGCCGGTAATCGAACCCATGTTGTCCCGAACGCGACTCCAACTTTTTACTGTTGCACCATGCTAACTAGGTCTCCATCTACGATAGAGCAGTGACGGAATACAAGGGGCGGGGGGAACGTGAGAACGTCGAGAAAAGCCGCCGACATACGGCAACGTATGCCACGTTTCCCACCAGCAAAGATGGAATCGAACTCGGAATTTGTGGTAGGCGAGCGGCCTGACCACTATATGGTCAGGACCAATTATAATATATAAAATAATTGTAAGATAACTTAAATCTTCTATCACCCTAGGCAGGAATTGGGGGTTTCAAGGAGGGCACTGGCAACCCGAAAATATTTGATAACAAACAAAACAAATTAACCTCCCTATTAGCTATACTACCTTCCACAATAGCTTGGCTAGAAACTTCTTAAATATTACCATTTTGCACCTTGAAATGCACATTTTCCTGGAGGGAGTACTCTCCATCCTTCCGTTTTACTGGCTGTATTGGTGTTGCTGTATTTGTCACCTCAACCAAAGTGCTGAAGTTCCATCCGCGTCAATCACTATCCGATTCGACGGTGGGTGGCAAAAATAATACGTACAACCTACAACTTTAACAATTTAACTCTGGCCGCCAAACGGAAAGTAATAATAATTAGAATAATTTGATACTATCCAGGGAACAAGGGGCGTCAATTCTAGTTTTCTTGGAAAGGGGGGGGGGAGCAACATTTATATTTTGGTGACAATGTCCTTGTTGCATCTTTTTTACTAAGCATGTATATTTTAGAAACTTTAATAATAAAATTTCAGTTTTATATGCTTACGTTAGTATTATTTAAGTAAAAAAAATACATAAACAATTTTTATACACTTATCCTTCTAATTCCAGGGGGGGGGGATTTACCCCCCTGCCCCCCTAAATGACACCCCTGATAATAATGCTTATGGTTTTGTAATACAAATTTACTAAATTATTATGTATATAATTTTAAAATAGCTTTATAGTAATTTATTGCATCAGTAACACGATGAAAACGTATTACGATAATTGATAAATGAACAGTTCACCTAAGTCACTAACGATTTTATTGCTATGCGAATGATATGAACTGTTGTGTGAGTTTTCTCAACAGCTATTATCTACACTACTCACTATTATCTGTTGCATGAGCCCCATGTTTTTCGTTTCAAACAGTACAAGTATTTTCATAGGAGAGGATTTCTTTTTAGTCAGTTTTGAAAGCATGGTATATTCAGATTTTGTTGACACACTTTTACAAAATTGCGATCCGACAACAATAAACCTAACGAAACCTACGCTTGGTTGACAAAGTAACAAAATATGAAATTCGAATGTTGTATTAAGTGCATCCATGAGTATTTCCATGACTACATTAAATATCTATATTATTATTATTTTTTTTACAAATGCGAACTTACTTACGTGTAGTTTAGGTGTTTACAATGTAGTCTATTGTTCGACATGAAAAATATGGTTTTAGTAATACATTTATAATGCAATACTCAAAATTATGCGTAGGGTGTGCGGAACTGTAGAGACAAGCTCAAAATAGCAGAAATTTTTCGACCCCAGTGTACACAACACAAGCAGTCGAGTGGAATACACCCCGCTTGAGCGAAGAAAACGCTTGCAAAATTCAAGATGCGCTCACTTCCACCTTCAATATATGTCGGCCCGTAACTTCGGCCACTCCAAATAATTCAGATATTGCGGTAGTACAGGTTCGGCCAAAACGTTTGCCACTCCTGGGACACTGGCTTGGTGAAACCGGCTAGTATCTTTAAAGTACAGTGCAGACTCCCCAGACTTGTATTCGTAAATTTGAGACATAAATAAGTGCTACACTTTGTGTAAAACTCGGTTGCCGATAAATTATTTATATAATTTTACAGAATTTTCTTATATGCTAGGATAAGTATTAGCACTAGTAAAACATATAAGCTACCACAACTTCAATTCTGAACTAGAAATCAACATATTTTAACGTAACAACATATCAGAAACTAAATAATAATTAAGTAACAAAACTGGCACTAAATTACTATCACTAAAAGTCTACAACATACATTAAGCTCTCTAAAATATAAATACACGTACATATATACAGGTGCATGGCACAAAATAACGGCTATGGGAAATAAGCTCATATATACATACGACTACCTAACAAAAAATCAAATAATCCCCGGAATTGTTGGCAGTAGTTTTGGATACAAACTAATTTTAAAAATCTGATGAGCAGTTGCCAGTATATTAGATTCTATAATCATATCTGCAATACATTAAATTTTTTTTACAGATTTGCGTGTTCTTTTTTTTTATCTTGTTTTATAGAGAAGAGGAAGAAAGTTATATTTCATAAAATAAAAATGTCCTGATTGTGTCGACCTGATCGTGTATTTTCATGAGATTCTGTTTCATATACTAATAATGATCGAAACAAAAATGATACAACGGAGTATAAATTCAAAATGAAAGTACCTCACGTGTCGGCATTACAAAATATTATATCCAGAAATAAATTAAACTTTTGTATTAATATTTTTTACGGAATTTATAAAATAATCAAGTATTACAATATCAACTTCTTTGAAATATTATATTATTTAAAATTAGGGTTTTAAATTTATTATTTTTGAGGCTCTCGCGGTCATATTTCCATTAAGTTATGATAGTTACCTTCAATACATTGAAGCCTAAATATTTTAAATTTGCAATATTATCTTCGTGAAATTTCACACCTTTAATCCATTTATAAATATCCTGCATTTTCATCCCCGTCTAGTGTACTCTAAAGCGATTAGCGCTTTATTTGTGACGTCGAAATTGTCTAGATTTAACAAAGCCGCTCTCATCTATCAATAAATGTCTTTAAAAAGTGCTTACAGAACTCTTTCTGCAGAACATGTGTTTTAAGTATTATCATAATCAATAGGGGATAGAATGAAAATAAAAGCTTTACTTAATGACTTGCGTTATTTAACATACTGATCTGAGCTATTAGTAGTTGCCAAGAGTGTAACAGTATTATGTAACGAAATTTTACATTTTTGTGGCCGTTATTATGTAATGGTTATTGTACAATGTTCCCGGGAAAAAATTCCTCACACCTCAAGACTTTTATAGTATCCAGGCTCTTAATTACTATAAGGAAATAACAAAGCTAATTTAAATACTTACTTTTTAAGTATTTTACATAAAATGTTATAGGAAACTTAATAAAAATTATTATTTCTAAAAAATTTAAATACATATTGTATCACTTAAGATGTGCTGATGTATTAAATATGTACCGTATCCTAATTTAAGAAATTATATTATTAACATGCACTAAAACCACTTAAGAAATGTCCCAAAGCGCTAGTGACATACATTATATATCGTCATCTCAGTGCGCGCAAGAGTATCATCTCTGCTTATTACCAGCATTGCGTCATTTCACCTTCCTACATGTAACACATAAGTGTGTCCAAAAACTGACACGCATTTGTAAACACATATGTACATACATCTCATTCTGAAGACGTCTTCCTGAAACAACATGTGATACTGGATCAATTACAACTACAGAAAATCCCAATCGTAGCACAGAGAAATATTAAGAAGAACATTTCAATAAACGGTAATTCAAACGTGCCTCTGAAGTGTTAAAGCGTAATTGTTAACGTGGTAACTATAACTGCACAATCACTTCTCCAATATAAAATTAATGTACAGTAAAACAATTAAAAATAAATAATATGGAAGCAAAGCATTACCTACGGGCCTGTTTGGTGGTCGTAGGCATGCAGTGCTTGTTCGGTCAAGCCGCAGGCCTACACATTCAGTTGATATTACAGACAGGCAGCCGTGATACAACTGTATGACAGAGACAGTCATCTAGGATGTCTCACTTCATATCTTTATCGGAATACATATAACACATTTACCACACTCGATAATTTCTATACTTTTAAGAAGGTTTTAATAGAAAAATCGTTGTTTTTAACCAACTGTATACAAAAGTTAGTTTGCCACTGTAGTTTCGCATTTTTCATGGCGAGTTTTGTCGAAACTATATTCCATAATGAAACTAAGAGTTTTACACTGTTAATCGGTCTACTCAAAACTTTTCTGACACCTCACTCTGAAGTTGAGGAAGAAAAATACCACGTAGGGGATATTTTCATGCGTTTTTCCTCACATTAAGTCAGTACACTGAAACACTTTACAGGACGTCTTCCCCGCAAAATTATTTTGTAGTAATCACAGAATTAGTTTGTGGTGGCCATAGAATTTTAGTGGTGTCAACAAAATATTTTCGTTGTGACCACAAAATAAATTTTGCAGGGTAAATACACACAAAATATTTTGTAGCTACCACAAAATATATTTTTTAAGTGTATTGGGCAGACATTTTGACGTAATGATATCAATACTTTCACTCTCGAAATGCATTTACTCTTTACATCTACTCAGTACTCTTCTTTCACCGTATCATTCTCTCTCTCTCTCTCTCTCTCTCTCTCTCACTATCTCTATGGGTAATTATCACCATGACGAATGCACTTGATGGCTGCCAAATGTGGAGTGTACGTTCTTACTGTATATAAGCTACGTCTGACAGTTGTATCATTCTATAATTAAATTGAAAGGTGAATTTACAGCTACCGATGCTGGGGACCGATTAATACAACTACTTATGAGAGCAACGCAAACTTTGCACCTGCGTTGCGTCTGGATGAGCTGAAGTGTAATTAAGTATGCACACATAAAAGGGCAAGAGGTCACGCGATAGTTGCAAAATGGTAGTATTTATTCGCCTACCAAATACTTCAGAGCATGTGCACTTGCTTTGTTTGAGAATGCGCAGCAAAAATAACGTAAGGATCTATTAAGTTCCAACCGTGACTAGAGGTGGGTGGTCGAAGGGTGGTCTCGAGTGCGATTTCAGCTCGTCTCCCTGTTTGAGTCGTCGGGGCGGTGCCACGCTCTAGAATCCGAAGAGAGTATTCCTCGACTAGTTAGTTCATCAGAGGTGTTGATGTTGCTTCGGGGCTCGTGAGTATTGGTGGGTAATATACCGGGATGGGTTCCATCGGCCTCTTCCGTGACCCCTCGGTAATATAACCTCTCGCACCCAAGTCAACCTGCAGCCTCCTCGTGGCGCCACCTGATCTTAGAACCAATGCAGGCTCTGGCATGCGGGCCCTATGCTTCCTAGCTCCTCAGGGCTAGGAAAGGGGCATCTGCCTTGATGAATTCTCCGATAGATGGCAACAAGGATAAACCACGCGGTGGGGCGTTAGACTACCTAGTGCTCAAGCCATTGGGGACCAAAAACCCGGATCTCAGAGTGAAGACACTTGGGTAATGGAAATGAACGAACCTGGCGACGGTCAGGGGAAAAAAGGACGCACGACCGGGCCGCGTGGCTGTAAGGTGTTCCCCCTCGGTAGTTGTTCTGGTTCAAGGAACACCATGTACATTCTTATAGTACTCTGGCGGTCAGATAAGCCCCAAGTCCCGTGTCTGGTCTGGGTTGTACACGTAGTGGTGGTGGTTGCCCATATGCTGGGCAGACCTGGAGAGGATCCCTCCTTAGTGCAAGGTCGAAGAATTGGTTGCTAAAGTGCCCGGGAGCAGACCCGGTGAGTCTGTTAGGGGTTAGGTAGGTCCTGACTTAAACAAACAGGCGGCTGAGCTGAGGATCTCAGCCGGGGAGGCATAATGGTGGGCGAGACACTGAGAAGGGTGGCCCTGGGCTCTCTCGCTAGCCTATGCTACTCCTTTGGGAGCTGGTCGGAGGCGCAGTTCAGTGTTCCGTCAAAGGGTTGGGCGGTTCCAACTGTCTGTTGGCTGAAGTCCACTGCGTGTTAGAGTGCGATCTTTCCTCACACCCATGAGTACCGGCGCCGGGATGACCTTATGGCTACGAGGTACCGTAAACAAAGCGTATAATATACATATATAACTAGAGGTGCAAGTGAAGATCTGCTTTACTTGTCGTTCTGCACCTGCACTGCGCTAACGAATATACGTAACTTGATTATACATAGGACCGTGGAGTCTTAACATGCAGGTCATTTTACTCGCGAATTTCTCTTTCCTTATTGACTGCACAAAAAGTAAAGTAAATTTATTGTCACCATACTTCCAATAACATAGGGACAACAAACATGTTTGGTTGCCGGTACTACCTGAATTTCTCCTACAACAATCTTCTCTGTAGAAGTAACATACGATCTGTGAAAGGAAAGTGCTTTCTTGCTCCTACAGAGAAAATTATTGTAGGAACAATCCAGATAATACAGACAACCAAACATGGCCGTTATTCGTACACTGTATAAAAACTTCCTAAAATATTTAGGGAGTAATGAACCTAAACGCAGTATAGGACATTTGCTTGTTACAACAAGTCTGGTAAATTTAGTAGACATTTGATTGTTTTATAAAAAAAAGTTTGGGAGTGCTACCATGGATGTCTGGGAAACAATTCTGCCGTACCTACTTTCTTAGCGTTCCTATACACACGTGTGGCAAATTTACAAACTATTTTTAGTGTATTTTAACGTAAGTATTGCAACTATAATAGTTGTCATTCAGTGTGGTGATCTTGCGACGCGACTCGGTGCGACAACCTCCAGGGCAGAGGCCATTTCTTTTACTATCGGGACAGTTTACAAGCGGCGAGGGCTGGTGAGGAGGGAGAAGACACTTGTTGGCCGCAGTACGCGGTGCGCCTTCCCCAGGACGACTGAATATTTCACGTGCCTCGCCCCAGGTCGGCGGTCGTGAAAGTGCTGGGCCGCCCCCGCACCAGCCGGTGAATCAATTTACAAGGACTCCGGGACAATGAAACATAGCGGCTGCGGCATGCAAGGAGGACAAGGGAGACTCACTCCTTCCAGCTCCTGCTGGAGAATTACCAAGGCCACCCGAGTGTGATAACGACGGCGATGATCTCTGCAGAGACGTCATGGCATCGCAGTTCTGTGTTATTTCCTCGGCGCTGCGACAATCCTAGATTACTTCGTACAATTTACGGTGCTGCCTACCTCAGAACTCTGGCGGCAGCAAGGACAGTGTTCTACATGTTAAATTATATTCGGTGGGGCTCAGCCACGTTTTGTGATGTCACTTCCGGACAAAAACATTTTTTTTATATCGAGGAAATAAAAATATTGATAAATGAATAAAATTGCAGGAAACAAATGTGAATAGCATTTTCAAGTGTTTTCAGTGCTTAAAAATGCTTCTTTGCTCACAGTTTTCTGGGTATAGAAAAAGTAGCCTAAGAGATCCTTTCGCAATGTGCGCGGCATTGAGATGAATAAAAAGAGTCACTGGTTGCGTACATGTAGCTTCAGCAGGTTCTGAGCGACATAGAAAACGATTTGAAATGTAAAACCATATGCTTGCTCCAGACTTGAGTCTTAGGTAGGCAGCGCCCTTAATAAAGGTGTCCACGTGACAAAATGCATAGTTTTATATTTATGCGACATAGTGTTCGTGTTTTAGACGTTACTCGTGACTAAATTTTCCGCTTGTTAAATTTTTTTTTGCTCTCATAGTTTTTCCATAGCGTCATGACAAAGTCAAAATTTGCAGGTTACGGGAACATATGATCTAGAGACTTACTAAAATGAAATTATTTATACTGAAGTAAGATATTATGGG
Organism: Medauroidea extradentata; assembly: GCA_003012365.1. Classification (NCBI taxonomy): domain Eukaryota; kingdom Metazoa; phylum Arthropoda; class Insecta; order Phasmatodea; family Phasmatidae; genus Medauroidea; species Medauroidea extradentata. Next base: position 24,088 of record PNEQ01109195.1, read on the forward strand.
CCATATGCTAAAATTTTTAAACCTCGCAGTAATTATTTTCTACTTAAAAAATCTGAAAATTATGAGAATTTACTTTATTTATGGGAACATTTTAAAAAGACAAAAGGACTTTGTTGTACGTTTTTTTATATATTTTAGCATATGATCTATAATATCTGATTTCAATGTGTATTATTTTAGTCGAGTAAGTCACATTGTTTTAATTATTACTATGTTCGCGTAACTTGCAAATTCTAACTTTGACATGCCGCTATGGGAAAACTAGGAGATATAAAATATATTTATGAGTGGAAAATGTAGTCAGAAGTAACGTCTATGAAACGAACACTATGTCGTGCAAGTATAAAGTTATGAATTTTTGCCACGTGAACAACCTTAAGGGGTATTGATCCCCACCACCTTGGACTTATCTGTTTATTCTCGATAACTCCTCTTCCAGTCGAGGTATCAAAATTTTTGTCACAAGGCATAGATACAAACTTAATCGATTTTCTGTAATTGCTGTAATTGCTGGAACCATAATATATTCATTACCTTGCAACGGGAAACCGCTGAAAAGGAAAAATTGCTTTATTTACGGGAGCGACTACAGAGGCCGCAACATTAACAGAAACAATGCCATATGGATTCCAAAATGTGAATGAAACAATAAACTATGCCTTGTCAGCGTGAAAAAAGTAAAACAATGTGTATTTTCCCTGATTTATAAGAAAAAAAGTAAAACCGATCTGACAGGGATCAATCCCCCTTAAACGACGTCCTCAAGGGGAAGACGGACGTCAGTTGAGAGACTTGCGCTTAGAGGCTATGATGAGCGTGTTGAGGGAACCATAAGGTTCTCACACACTTGGGCGCGACGGAGCTCAGCGACTTTTTACCCGTCGATCAGTTGCATGCAAATAAATGGATCCCCGCACACTTGGGCGAAGAGCGGCGGGTCGCAGTGCCCAAGTGTGCGGGCTCTCCCTGCTGCCGCGCCGCTCTTCGCCGAGCCCAAGTGTGCGGGCACCTTTAGATCCCATGCGCTTACACGACCTGATCTCACTTGTTGTAGTCCGATAGCTCGCAAATTAGACCTGCAACTCTAATGACGTTATTGGACGCGTCGAAAACCAAAGAATGGATTGAACTACACATTCCATTCTCCTTTAACTTCATGGGCCGCGGTGGCCGAATGGTCAGACCCGGCGGAGTCGGTCCCCAGATTTTCGCATGCAGGAATCGTGCCGGACGATGCCGTTGGTCGACGGGTTTTCTCGAGTATCTCCCGTTCCGTCCGCCCTTTCATTCCGGCACTGCCCCACACTCACCTCATGTCACCCTCAACAGCGCTAAAGCCCACGAGGTTAAGCGCTGACCAAAATCTCTCTCTCTCACTCACTCCTTTACCGTCAGGCAACTGAGTGCCGAAGCCCTAAGAATACAAATTTTAGCCATGTCCACTGTTTATTTCTTTAATAACTAAAGTGTAGAGTGACTTCTATAATTTATAGCTTTTTATCTCTCGTGGAAAAATACTATATTTCCAGAAGAGTTATTTACGCCCAATCACTGATATTTCATAAAACGTCTTGCTGGGGACTCAACCAAAACACCTCGCCCGTCAAGGCTATGATTTTTCATTTATTTCAAACAATTGCAAATAACTCTTATAAATTTTTAACCAAATGCTTTGAAAAAATTTGAGACTGTGTACAGTCATACGATATACAATTTTGCCAGAAAGGTTTTTTTTAATAATGTACTGTTTGCTAAAAAAAATTATTTTGCTTTATTTTGACAACAAAATATGTGATATTTCAGGCGCAAAACTCTAAAAATTCGTTTGGTGTATTGCAACAGAAAAATTCATATACAAACGATGATATATAAGTATTAAAACTATAAGAATGATTTTTTAATATATGTACTAATTTGCGTTAAAAAAATATTTTCGAAACCACTGGAAAACTAAAGGTTCCAAAACTGTACAAGACAGCATTTCGTCTAAATTTCTTACCACGCAACACAGTTCACAATCTAAAATTCCATTATTTCCAATATGTTTTGGTGAACTGGGCTCAAACAGTAAGTTCACAACTTTTAAACGCAACCCATAAACAAATATGTTGCGCGCTTTTTATAGGTAAATCTTTCAAGAGCTGTACCAGGCTGACTGTCTCTTATGTTGATTTTTTTCTAGTTGCTGAATTGTACTGCACCTATTCGGAGGACTTTGAACGAAAGTCGTCCTTAGCGCCAGCCCATTCCTACATCCTTAGGGTTGATTGTAAAGAGTTGTGCGAGGAAAGTATTGAGGTAAAGGTGAAACTAAGAAGAACTTCAGTAGAATCTGACAATTTTTCGTTTGCATTGCACAGGCAGGAAATTGAGCTATCTCAGTTGAGGTGAAGTGTTGCCACAATATTCTTGAGAAAAATAATTTCTCTTCATGCATCGTCTTGCGAATTCAGCTGAAATGCACATTATTTTCTATTTATAATGCACAGAACTTACATGACGGGATCAGATAATTTATATTTAGTTTTTCGCATACTGTTAAGTTGAAAAAATTTTGTTTTTAAAATGTTATCGTAACCATTTTGTTTGAAGAGTAAAGTGGCATAAAAACACTTAAGCACTTTCGTGTAAAAATGTCCAGCGAACGTAAATCATGTCGTAGATATCAGTGCCGTCTTTCCTTTACATCATCGATATGTTCCTCCTCTGAAATAATACCAATCAATTCAAATTAAGAATAGCATTCTCCCCCATGTAGCATTATAACTTCTATTTACGACCGCCATGATTAATTTGCTTCTTGAGGAAATCTGAAGGAAGGTCAGAGGAATAAAATTTTCTCAGTTTTTCCTTAGATTTCACTCACTTTTCGTCTCTGCAATGAACATTTGTACAATTCATCCCGATATGCCTTAGATTATACTCACTATTACTGTAAAATCGGCCCTTACTGTACAAGATAGCCGCAGGTCGGCGGTACACTTAATGACACTAAACCTGGTTTTGAATTAGCCTTGTTTAATAACCATACCACATCTGGAAATTGTATAAAGCCTAAGCGACGCCTCTTATATTTTTGTATTTTTTAAAAGAAAAATTATCGACGGTGAATTTTAATTAAAATACCTGCGTATACGTTTCACATTTATTTATTTCTGCTGACCGCTTGCGCTAGTTGGATCACAGGCTTCGCCTCACAGTTTAGTTTCAGGCACGCAGAACCAAATCGTTAGCATAGTTGACAAACTCTTATTTTGGGCCTATACGATTAGCTTTCTTTTGGATCTGGATGTTCGTCATGCGTTTCTTTATTTTTCTTGTCCCTCGACGATTACGAAACAATGCTATTTCTAGACTTGATCCTCTGTAATGTTGATCAGGTACACGACGAGAAATATTCAATAAAAATTGACTACGAAACTACGTACTGGCATATTATTAGGGGTTATTAACAAGTGAAACTGGAACCAAAATGAGTCCTTCGGAACCAATTTTCCATCAATTAATCACTAATACTATACGGTACCATTAATGGGATGGACACAGGTACGATGTCGGATCTCTACGCGAGATGTTTACGGATGATGAGATTATTAATGAAAACGCGAGTGTTTTTTTAAATTCTGTTATCATAGAGGCCTAGATATTATCATTTTAAATAAAAATTATTAAAATGGCAGCTTTCCATTTTTGTAGATTTTGTAGTTTCAAGACCTTAGTTTTCTAAAAAAAAATATATTTTTTACCCGTAAGTAAAGCATGCTACAGCATATTGCTATATAAATAAACGTCCACTTATAAAATATCTACTCGGCAAACAAAACCATCTCATCGAATTTTGATGAGTAGTTCACAATTTATAGACAACTGAGTTTTCCAGTCGTCCTCTCGACATCGTACATTTCCATACCCCTTAAAGCCCGGCAGTATTAACCATAAAATGTTAGGTGTGTTAAAACATAAGCTAAACGTAACTAAACTTACAGACAGAAAGGATTATTTAGCAAGTTCAATGGCCATTATCCAAGTAAAGAAGTATATGTACTTACAAGCTTACACAAGAGCAAGAAATATGAAAGTGTCGGTCACGGCATATGTTAAGGAACCAGCTCAGCATACGCCTGCGGCGATTTTGGAATTCGTAAACCGAAATCAGGCTGGCCGGAACAATGAATCGAACCTTGGTCCTCCCGAATGTCAGTCCAACCGTTTCGCCACCTTGTTCGGTCTCTTGTGTTATTAGTTACATAAGATCCACTAAAGGCATCATGGTCAGAGTGAAATAAGTGTCAGTTTTCGAATCAGTGTTGCAACACTGTGTTCATGTATACCTGTCGGTTCGAGACTTGTTCTAAGACCATGGGTAGAGATGATAGTTTATCCCGGAAAAACTTGACTGTTTGCTGGGTTTAAACACACGTTCAACCTATAAAGAGATTACTTGCTTTCGCTTGTATGTAGAGCTGTTGCCCTATTTGACAAACCAAAAAAGAAACCCGCTATTGCAATATGTGATGCCTATTATTGGTCTGCAGACAGCTACGTTATGTCAGACGTGTATCACCAAACCATACATGTCACAAGAAACTACAGTATGTTTAAGGGTACGTTGGCTCAGAAAATGTTCACGATATACCATCATCATGGGTTCCACGCAACCTGGCGGAACACAGCCTGTGCCTCCCGACGTCCAACGTCCGCTCGTGCAGAACCTACATTAACAATACAAGACCACCTCCGGACGTCCCATCATGCACTAGGGGAGCGAGGGCTGGCGAACGACGACTGGGCACGCATCCACCTACCAGCCAGGGAAGGTGCCTGGAGTGGATGTGGAGGAGGGGGTGTTGTGGGGGCGTGGAGTTAACTCACGGAACTTGGTCCAGACACGAGATGCCCTTCTTCCCGTCAACCGGCAGAGGACCGCGTGAAATATGAAAGCGGGCGCCCCATCATTGTTATCTCCTGGGGCGATGCGATGGTGCTTGACTCCTCATTTCGGAGCGTCCCTACTCTTCCAGGTTTATTACACCTTCCCCTGGACGTGGCTCACGGCCGTAAAATAAAAGGGAAAGAGAAAGAAACTCCCGCGGCCATGTTGAATGTTTCTGGTCATCGGCCCATGCGAATTTACATCTGGTGAAAATGAAAGTTTTAACGGGTGATTCGGACGGTTGTGCAGGAATTTGAGCGCCGTCAAAACACCCGTTTCGGGATTAAATTAGAAGGTTTACTTTCGGCCCACTCGATTGGTGCTAGCTGCTGCATGAATTTTACATTATTCCCACTGCAGGTGGCGTTTGGTGCAATTTCAAGCCTTATGGCCCATGAAATGTTACTGCTACATAGGCATGCAATGTTTTACAAATCAACTACAAAGTTGCCTGAGTATAAGATGGATGAATTCAAGGAAATCTCAAACCTCTGACGTGTTCGTGGTTTGATTAGCAGCTAGAACACTCGCCTCCCACTTAAATCGATACGAATTCAATTTCTGGCTAGTTAACACGAATTTTCAAATGTGTAAATCGTTTAGATCTTTTCGTTCCGGCGTTACTCAAAACAGGGCAATGCCAACAAGGGTGGGAGAACTAAAGGATGTCTGCTCCCCTTAAATGAACCTTTGAAAAAAAAGGGGTGGATAGTAAATTGTCTCTCGCCCCCTCTTTCTTTTCCCACACTTATATTTCCAAATGACGTTGGCTGAATTTCATCAGTGCCAAATCACTTTGTTTTAAGAGTTTTCTTTGTGATCAACTTCCTTCCTCCCTCACAAAAGTTGACACGTCCCTGCTCTATACCCACCTCATATAATCCCCTACCTGCCCTGAAAACATTGTAGTTGAGCGCAGACTAAATTTTCATCACTACAATTAATCCTTAAATGTTAACTACGCCAAGTGACTAACGACAAACACACTAACTGGCACTAAAATATCAACCTTTGTTTCTATACACTGTTTCGGAGGTGGATTACGAGTATTAATTAATAATCATTACAAAGGAGAAACGTTGCCACATGTAAATCTTTAAAGTTATTATAATTACTATTCTTATCGCTGAAAATGAATCAACGTGACAGCATATACATATACTAAAAAGTAACACACATAATATACATACACGTAAATATAAGTTAATATAATAAATATTTACGCTGCGCATGGAAATGAAACGGGACAATTTAGTTTCAATAAAAATAATACTAAAATTTGAGGCAACTCTATTGCACGGGATTTAAAAACATTCACGTTACAAATGTAGGACATTTATCCAGTTCTGTGTACGCACATTAATTTCATTCTTCCGGGCTTTGCCTAGGATACACGGTAACAAATACGTGCTGGATAACTAGGAAACACATCAATAGCACTAGCGATTTACCAGAAGCAACAATAACTTGAGTAATTTGAAGGGGAAGGAGTGTTTCTCTTGTCCCCGGAGAGAGTGCGCAAGCCGAGGTCGGTGAAGGAGAAGAGAGGAGGCTGTGACGAAGGAGGAGTAGGAGGAAGAAGAAGATGCGACCCATGTGTCGCTCGCGGCAACTAATTCAAGTAGCAGATCCCACGGATTCCGCGGAAGAGCCGAGGCTCCGCGCGGGTGTGGGGCAAAAACCTCAGGCCGCCGCAACAGAGGCGTGCCTACAATTCGTCATTCGCGTCTCTCGCAGGGAAGCCGTGGGCGACTGTCCCGCGGGACTCCCGGGAGAGACAGAGAAGAAGAGATCCTCGCCAGCCTCCTGCGAGGGGATTGCCGCGAGACGCGATGCATCCTCATTGAGCCGGCCCCGTAAATAATAACGTGACCTTAAATCAGACCTCGCAAACAACACAACGGCCCATGTCCTCCTGCCCGTACTTCGAGAATGTTCCATACAGTTCTCGCGTGTGTCTATACAGGATGTCCAGAAACGACAGTGTAACAAACACACCGTGCGAATCCTAGACTGCGTTCGATTTCAGTGTAATTAGCACTTGATCATTTGCTCTTGTGGGCTAAGCCCTTGTTCCCTTCATGAAGTAGTGTGCTTTTTTATGATTCTGAACTAGGGCTCGAAAAGGATGGCGGATGGCTCGTGCCCTTAGCTGAAGGATAAATTCTTGGGTGCGTAAGAGCCCTTCCTGTGAAATCAAACAGCAGCATGTGTAACGTCACTTTTCGAGGGCTTGAAGCGTGTTAAGGGCTCTTAGGCGGCCAATTAGAACGCAACAATCGGCTTAACTGGAGACAAAAAAGTGGGAAACGCATGACAACATAGCGCGGAGAAAGTTCCCTCAAGCGCTACACGTCGAGATAATCATTATGTACGTAATGTCGAGTTAACATAAAAGCATGGTTGGAGTGCTTGGGATTTGATCTGAGTCCATAATATGACATTCAGAACGGTAGTAGTAAGATAAGTAAATATTTGTGTAGTGCAAGAGGAGGGAGGGGACTCACTGCGTGCTGTTGCCACATTGTGCATATAAAATAACATCATACAATATGTTGCACCTAACATTTTCGTCTCCAATTTTTCCTTTGATTCTCGTGTTGTGCTAATTAATTACAATTTCTATACTTCCTGTATATTAGTGAAACAATAAGGTGTTTTTGTATTTATTAGACTCATACTTACACACATACCACATATACAGGGCGTAAACGTTAAGTGTTTAAAGTTAAAAATATACAAAGCAGTGTTCATGGCTCCTAACGAGGAATTTAATTCGGTCACTTGCGTTCCGTAGGGTCGGGAAATGTCTATCTTTCCGGATTTTTTAATCATGTCTGAGATATTGTGATAAATGAAACGCGCGTTCAAAATAAAAGCACTCACTAAACGTTTCCTGCCAGAATTTACCTCTGAACAAGCTGGCTTCGGCTGACCAGCATATCGATTAAAGCCGGGCCCACAGCACTGCAGCGCGCTTTTTCGAACACATTTGTGAAGCGATTCAGAGCATTTCCCGACATTATGAAACAAAATTGCCCTACAGTTAATTGCTAGTTACAGGAACCCTGTACACACTTACGTATAGTTTTAAACACTTATCGATTATATCCATGTACATGTACAATTAGACGTGTATGTATACATACTAACCTACAAACTCCACGCTTATATACATATATAGGAAACTTCAGGATACATAGGCCTACCTATATAGAATGTCCACGAACAAACACATAATAATCACACAACGCAAATTCAGGGCTAAATTGGAAACGAAAATTTAAGTGGCAGAATGTAGTAAGACATTTTACGTGCGCAGTGTGGTAGCACTGCGGAGTGAGTCCCTTGGTGCGCTCCACGCCCAGGTATTATTTTATGTATGATACGTCAAGTAAACGTAGAATCGTGTTCAAACTGCTAGGAATTTTAAGCTGCACCAATAATATCCAGGTCAGAACAGCTGTATTAAGATAAGTATGATAATATATGTAGAGTGCAATAGGGGACTAACTACAGTGCTATGTTGCCACGTTGTACATATAAAATGTTATCGTACAACAGTTTGCCACTAACATTTCATCTCTAGTTTAGCGCAGGATTCACGTGGTGTGCTTACAATGTGTTTGTTTCAGGACACCCTATAGAAAAATTCAGGACGGAGTAAATTTTGCGTAGTGATAGCTTGTGGAAATGTTAGTTAAAAAAAAAAAAGATTAATATTGGGTAACACTACCCTGGGGAATCGACTACAAAAATGTTTTTTTCACAAAATCAAAAACTACTTGTTCATACATGTGGGTCTCTGGTTGAATGAAATTAGGCAGTTGTATTACTGCTACGTCTAGTTTACTGACGGCTCACATTTCCCACGGGATGGCATTAACAACACGCACACTGGTGTGGTTTATACGTTACTGTAGACGCTCGAATACAAGCAATATGGTCTGCTGGAACATCGCTGATTTACTTCAGCGTTATGTTTTAAAAGTTTCGAATTACTCTGAAAATACTGGGAATAGGACCCACATTCGTATTACATTTTTTGCTCCAGTTGAAGTAATTAAGTATGTATGTATGTATGTCATGTATCTAACGGTAATTTCTAGCGAATTACCATGTAATAATGAATTAGGACGAGGTGTTTTAGCTTTATGTGCCGACACTGAGTAAAAACTTTCGAAATATGTTTTCAATTAGGCCGTAAAATAAATATAATGGGAGTGAAAATCGACTTTAAAATTATTTTTTAAAAATAAATTGAACAAGACGTGTTTTTGCATTGTTTAGACACTGTTCAGGGTTTACACCTATGAATACGTATATCTTGTTGTGTGTGTGTGTGTGTGTGTATATATATATATATATATATATATATATATATATATATATATATATATATTACACACACATGCATGCATACATACATACCACACAAACACTTCACAAAAAATCTCCCAGTTTATAAGTGTTCATAGGTTATTTTAAAATCTAAACACCAACTATTTCTAATACCTTAAACGGGGGTGACTTTGGGCACCTGGGAGGGGGGGGGGGACTTTTTGACACACTTTTATGATATATTTTATTTTCCATAATTGTCAACTGTGAGTAATTATTGGTTAACTGTGATATTGACATTTGTCGTCTGGAATTTTATCGCAAGTAAAATTCTTTATTCAGGGCTACCATATATGCGAAAGAAAACATTTTGTAACGATTCAAAGTCACCCCACGTTTCCAAAGCCACTCCCGTCTATGGTACTTTTGATAAAATCGCGTAGAGTACCTCTTTATCTTAAAGTATTATTTTTTAGTGTTAAAGCTATTCGATATTTGTGTTCACTAGAATTGAAATATTATTCTTTTTATGAATGTCAAAATAGTATCTGGGGAAAATAAGATACATTCATACGCATCCCAATATGAGTTTAGCGGGATTATACTTACAACAGGAACTCTATTGTAAACAGTACCATAACTGGCAGTTCTGCTTAGTTTACTGTCTTAGTATAAAGGAAATGAAATATGACTTAGGCGGCTCACGGTTAAGAGTACCTTTTGAATCTCCGGTTACTTTTCCCTTCAACTAATTTATATATTTCCGTCTTTTATGATTGAAAACACTGCCGTGACATATGCTAATAAAACACTTTTCGCTATACTCTTCACAAAAGTATCTTAGGCTACGATAACATAAGTTTATTGGTTGTCATACCTCATAAGAGTGCCTAAAAACATCAGCTAATGTAAGTAAAAGTAACGCAAACTGGCAGTTCGACTTAATAAATTATTTCTAATTAATACAGGATCGTCATTTCATGTTTTTCTTGTTAAGGAGGGGAGGTAAGATTTTTTTTCGGAAACAGAGACCTTGTTGTATCTTTTTTATTAATTAAGCATGTATAAAATAGAAACTTTAATTATAAAACTTCAGTTTTATGTGCTACAATTAGCATTATTTAAATTACAAAACACACAAAAACATTTTATGCACTTAAAATTATAAATCCAGGTGGGGGGGGGGGGCATTTGCCCCCTACCCCTGAATTAATATAACCATTTTTTAAAAGCAGGGAGTGGTAGGGTTATTAAACCAGACCAATCCAAAGCCAATTTTACTGTATTCAACTGTACCTCCGGCCTGCGGCTATTTTGTACAGTAGGGGAGCGGGAACGTTCTGACGCTTAGGACGACTTTCGCTCATCCACCATCTGTCTCATCGCCTCTAGTCCTCAAAATATGTGCAGCCGACCGAGCGAGACGGTGCAATGTAATACGTTGGACTCGCATTCAGGTAGCACCGGGTTCGATTCCTGATTTCGTTTTTCCACGCTAAAAGAAAAGTATTGTTGTAGCTACTGTATACTTCTGTTTAAAAAAAAGGAGAGTGTGGCAATAATCCAGCTTGTTTAGCGGTACTATCCGAGTTGTTCCTACAACAATATATTCTGTATAAGTAACAAGATGTTATTTCAATAAATGTGCTCTTAGCTTCTACAGAACATGTAGGAAGAATCCATTCAGTACCGACAGCCGAACTGGACTATTTTCTCCTTTTTTAACAGAAGTATGGTACCTACAACAATACTTGTCTCATGGTTTCCCGAAATCCCTCGAAGCAAGTACTGGGACGGTTCCTGGCCAAGCCGATTCCTCTCTCATTTCCTGCAATTGTGTTTCCAGTTTTGTAGCCGTCAATAATATCGGCGACATGCATGACGGTAACTGTAAACGTTTGCCACTTACTTTATAGCGCGACAATGAAGATATAAGTTAAAAGCGTGTCTACATAAAATTTATAAAGTTTCTGATGTATCAGCTAAAACAGTCTCTGTAAACTCCGAATTCAGGCATTATAATTCTCCCAGAATACTCGCAGGAATGAACACGGAAACTTTTTGTTGGGTATGTAATGATTCTTATAAGCTGTTCGCGAGCAGAAACCATTTGGGCTCGTGGAATGGTTTTTGGACAAATCAGTTTTTTTTCTCTGACGAGTTGGGCTCAACGCGGTAACCTGACTGAATAGCAATGAGAGCTTATTTTTAACGCATTTAGGTTTCCGCATGTGGGCGCATGTGTGTAGTAGTGGCAGATTTTCGGTAGGAAAAAATCTGAAAATGCGTGGTCATTTAACTGCGCTGCCTCTCAGAGCTGTGGCGGCAGCAAAGATTGTGTTTTACATGCTAAATTATAATCGGTGCTGCTCAGTCACGTTTAGTGATATCGCTTCCGGACAAAAAAAAATATTTTCTGCATTGAGAAAAGCAAAGCATTACTATATGAAGAAAATTACAGAGAAAAAATTGTGAATGGCGGTTTTCGAGTGCGTAAAAGTGCTCTTTTAGTCAGAGTTTTTTGGGCGCTGAAAAAACTGCCTAAAAGATTTTAAGCAATATACGCGGCACAAAAATGTAAGCAATATAAGTTCTGGCATGTACGTAGCTTCAACAGGTACTAAGCCACACATAATATAATTTAACATGTAAGACCCTATGCTTGCTCCCGGCGTGGCTCTGAGGTAGGCAGGGCCGTTAATGTATAAAGATGTTGGGAACAAGTCCAACAGTTTCGCGCAAAAATAGAAAATGCGTGACTCGCTACATTACCTTTCATGCGCCAGACAAGGACATAGGCCTACCTAACCACACTTTTATTTCACATTACAATGTTGCAAACAGGAACATACCTAACCACACATTATTTTTCTTAATATTACACAGTAATAAACATTTTTACTGATTTACCACACCATGGTGTAGACGTAAGAAATTGCCGTGATTTTTATCTCATTCATTATTGCTAACGAAGAAAAGTCAGATTCATTTATCGGATGTCAGTTGTAGGCGAACAGCTCTAAGGTCTTGATAGGAGGAAGCGGCTCTGTACAAAGAAACCAGTATGGCAATTGCGTTTAACAATTTTATACATTTTGAATATGACGTGCGAACCATTTTACAGTCTAGTAGGTAAAAGTTCCTATTTTTATTCCATGTTAAGATAGTATGCTAAATAAACATTACTTTGTATTATAATTAACAACGTCGTTCCCTTCCCCCTATTTAGAAAGTCTGCATTTCTTGGCGTGTAATGACCTGCCACCGGATTCACCCCTCATTTGATATTTATGTTTAACCACGTTCATTGTTGCCTGCGCGTATGTATGTGTATATAAAGTATGTTACATATATAGCATATTTAAAAAATGATATTATACGTATAAGTACTCGCTATCCGAATTTAGTTTCATGGGCTCAGAACTGCGCACCATTAATGCTGTTAACTTCTTTGGATGCAATGACGCTAACCAATACTCCAACATGAGACTACAGGAGGTGCATCTGTAAAATGGTACCCATACAATAAATACTGTGTTGTTTATAGGCCTACTTTTGCTTAAGTTATGCTATAATAAAGGGTTTTATTGACAATTTTGTAGTTTAGTATTTTTAAAATATAAATTGTGGAACAAAACAGTTAACTCGAATAAAGGAAAGTAAAATAAACATCCAGAAATAAAAGTCGAAATATAAAACAAACTAATGTGTAAAACTCAGGACATCGCAATTAAGACAGCACAGACAATACTGGAACGAATACAGTAATGGACACAAGACAGGATAACAACGACGGCGTCACAGACAACACACTAGACGACACAACGATGAAAACACAAAAGACTTTTATTTTTGAATGTTTTTTTTATTTTCCTTTATTTGTTGTTGACTAATTCTTTATAGGATATTTCATGTGCTGTTCATTATGTCTACTTTTATTGTATAATTATAGTTAAACATAGACATAATGAACATGTGCTGTTGTTTTGGTTTATGGGTGTGTTGACTACAGCGAAACTAGGCTTGTTTCCTCAATTTTTCATTTTTCGTTTGTGTTTTTTCAAAGACATTTACTCGAAAGTCATATCAGATCGAAACCTACGTTTATTTTACAGAAGTCGTATATTTTTTTTTATAATCCACCGTTTTTATTCGTAAAGCTAATTTGCGATGCGTAAATATTTATGTAACAAATGCATCGGACTGTTTCTACGCCAATTAATTTTATTACAGTTGTTTAAGTGTGTGAGGTTACGGCAACTCAAGGAACATGTACACATCCACTTTCCGAGTCGTAGCGTGCTCTCGAGATGGCATGAGAGTTTACGACAGACTTTGCGATATGTATACGTCACGTGGACAGTTCGCAGTCGCAAAGAGAGGGAGAGGGAGTTGTGATCGCTTTCAACGCAAATTATATTTCAGCGTGTGTAATGATCGCAAACCTGCTTTGCGTAGTTGTAATAGACCCGCAGGAAGGTAGTTTTACAATGATATACTGTAGATAATATTAAGAAAAGAAAGCATCCTTATATCGATTTACGAAATTGGCTTCATTGATTTGACGCACATATTTATACCCTTTTTTTTTTCGTTACTGTAAACGCCGCAGTGTTTTACAGTTTTGCGACGAAGTATCGTAAATTATGTTGCATTATTAAGCCAAAATCAATCAAAATTTTCTAATGCAAGATAACTATGCATTTTTGTAAAAACCATACATAGAATTATGCACTACACGAAGGCAGACATTTTCGAACCTTTCCAAAGAATTTGTGTTACAAATCACGTGAGTTCCTTGCACAAAGCGAAACCACGCACGGCCGTAACACTGCCTTATTGTTCCCAGCGTGCGTACATTTTTAGAACATTCTGTACAGGAATGTGTGTGAGTGTGTTTAAAGTATTTCAAAACCACATAATATATGTACCTAGAGTTTTCGCAAAATATTGTAAGCCACATTGCAGTAAAATTCCATGGTTTTAAAATAATTACTATTCCATCAATTACATGTTTGACAATGATCGTACTATCAATTGTGATTGCACAAACGAAATACAGTCATACACTTTGACACAGTGCTTTAGCTGAGTTTGAAAATACATTTTTAATTTATTGTGTTCTGGGTTCCGACCTTTTCTAACACTATATATTGCCACCCAAAATAATGTTTTTATTCGAAGAATTTAATTCACCTTTAACAATGCCAGTGGTGTAATCTCCCAGATTTGGACGTTATTAAGGTAATGTTAAAATATAAAATAAAGTGTCCTGACACACTCACTCACTCACTCACTCATAAACTCACTCACTCACTCATCAACGCACAGCCCAAACCGCTGGATCTAGAACCATGAAATTTTTGGGGGAAGCTTCTCCTTGCCCCGTAGGTGCCCACTAAGAATGGATTTTTCGAAATTCGATAATTAAAGGGAGCGAAAAAGGGTGAAACGTATTTCCGAAGGAACGTCGACAGAGCTCGAATCCGACGGCCTATCATCGTGATTTTTAATTTGTAGGACACTCATAAAAATGCATATTAACCAATTTTAGGATTTTTTTAAATTAAACATTTAAGGGGGTGAAAATACTTAAAATATGTTTTCGATTAACTATCGATATCTATCGAATCCTTCGGGATAAAGAGTTGGTATTCACTTCAAAATGTTGTTTACGTAAATACTCAAAAAGCAGTTTTAGTGTTTTTTTTATTCGACCCGTAAGTAGTAAAAAGGGGCAAAAAGTGTTTTTTTATTAATCGTCTATTTCTTTGAAACACAATTGGCTGTCGTCGTGATTTTTACTTCAATTGGTTACATATACAAATGTCTATGACAGGACTCCAAGACGATTCGAAATTCTTTGATTAAGGGGGTGAAAATACGTGAAATGTGTTTTCGATTATCCCTCCATATCTATCGGACATATCGAGATATCGAATTGCTCTTCGCATTAAATTGATGCTTTTGTAAATATCCTAAGTACCAACGAAACATATTTTCTGAATTCGGCTCTAAAGAGGTTAAAAAAAGGGTAAACTGTGTTTTCGATTCACATTCGATGTATATCGATTCCATTGATTTTTATATAACGACGTGATTTTCGTTTATAATTTATGCTTTCTCAAATACCTGAAAAGCTATTTCAGGAAATTTCAAAATTCCTAAGGAGGTGAAAAGGGTGAAAAGTGTTTTCAACTAATCGTCGATATATCTTGAACCCACCGGGATATAGTCATATTTCTCACGTTTAAGAGACACCAGTAAAGTAGTCTAAAATGTGATTTAAGGGTTTTTCGAAATTCTGTCTCTAAGGTGGTGAAAAGACCTGTAATGTGTTTCAGATAAATCCTTGATATCTATCGAAACCGTCGAGATATACAGTTAAATTTTGTTTCAGGATGATTATTACAAAAATAATTGTAAAATGGTTTTTAGATTTTTCGAAATTCGAACTCTCAGTACTGTGCAGGGGTGATATGTTTTTTAACTTATGATCGAATTTGATTTGACTTGACAGGCTACCTTTCGTGATTTGCACTTCGATTGGATGCTTAAACAAATGTCTAGGATGTGAAATTAAAGTATTTCGAAATTCGACCCCCAAAAAGGTGAAAAAACGTAAAATTTGTTTTCCATGAACACATAATATCTATCTGACCAGTAGAGATATTGAGGTGTTGTTCGCGTCAGAGTGATGCTTACTTAAGTATTTAAAAAATTTAATGTACGTTTTTCTTTTTTTTACTTTACGAGATAACTTGACTGTTAAGAATAAAACTAAGTATGTGAACTTTTAAGACAGACGATCTGAAAAGCAAGTACGACCAGCGAGAAATATATTATACAGGAGTTCACGCTACAGAAACATATCGAGACGTGGTATTGTACAATCTCTATGAGCCCAGGATATGAATATTTTATTTTTTAAGTTATATTTGTTTTTAATGAATTTTTTTATACACATGGGCAGTACACAGAACTGTTTGGACGCAATATCAACAGTATTTAGGTATTTTTATTAGTATAATGAGCAAATTTTTTTCGTAAGAATAAATTGTGTGATTTTCTCCAACATTCGACTACTTATTTTACAATTAATTTCACACGCAAACTGTGTATCGTATCAATAAAACTTTCTACACTTATGAATCAAATAAGTTATCAACGTAAAACCAAAATACAAACTTAATTTATCTCATTATGGGTAACATTATTGTTCAATTCGGTGTGTATGGGGCTTAGCCTAATTTAAAACTGGACATTAGATTTTTTTATTTTTGACTGATTATATGCCAACGTATTCAGTTTTAATATTATATTTTACTCATTCAATCTCAGGAAGAGAAGAAATTATTGCAGGATTTGCGTATAATGATTATTATTATTATTAAAATGGATTACTAGTAAGTAACTGCGAAATCAATCTCACGAGTAGTATCAAAATACGTAAATAATCACATAATCGAAAAAGAAATGTAATAGTGCGTAAACATAAAAAAGTATATATATTCGCAGGGTTTTTCTGGAAACCCGCAAAGCTTGTACCTCGTATTCAATTAGATATTCACCAAATAAGTTTAATATTTCATGTTTCGAAAGTAATATTTTTATGTACTTGATAGGTTAAATTTTCTGCACTGACTATCGAATTTACACGAAAAAAGGTTACACACAATACAATGTGAATTTAAAATTATCAGACAAGCAGTTGTCTTACTTGAATTGTCTCACTCCAAATGCCGAGTCAGCTGAACCCGAATTCTGCATAGCAAGGAAAACTTGTAACATGAGACAGTTTTGCACCAACTGGGAGAAACACGCACCTGTTCAAGCAGGCGAGAGAGAAGAGGTAAGTAAATTCGAAAGAATGGCTTGTATTTAGAAGGGAGTACATTACAGTTAAAAGGGAGACATGGCACCTGTTTGAATATACGGCACCCCCACGGAGAACTTCATCATCCCTTGAGTAAAGCGTATTTCACTGCCGCTCCTACGAGGGGAAGTTAGTGGAGAATTCGAGACGTTGTAGACTGAAAACTCAGAAATTATTAAACTCCACGTGGCGTCTTTTAGAATGTCTATTGTAGTTACCTGCTACAAGTTACGTGTCCTTACAACACAACTGGTAGTTGCAACAGCATTTTTGAGGCGTTTGTGTGGGCGTTTAGAATGTCATGCACACTTTCAGAATGTCTGTTCGCGAGAGCGTACTTTATGTTAAATCGAAATCGTTATCAGTGAGGAAGAGTAAGTGAGAGAATAGTTTGGCAGCGCTCAACATCGAGGTCTTCAGTACCGATGAAGGCTGAAATGAGGTGAATACGAAGCAGCGCCGGAATGAGAGGGCGGGGGAAACGGGAGTACCCCCACAAAACCCGCCGACCAGCGGCATCGACCAGCACGATTCCCACGGGCGAAAATCCGGGGAACGGACCTGCCGGGAATCGAACCCGGATCGCCTTGGTAGGCAATGAGGAAGATAATGAAAAAAAAAAAAAGTTTTACTTCACGACTTGAAGTTCTCATAGTACTGATCTGACCAATCAGTAATATACGCACTATTTAGTTATTAAGAGCATGCGTCACTAATCGTGCTGAATTTTTTAAAAATTAATTCCTAATTCTAAATTTGGCGAGATTTATTTTAAAATATTGCAATAGGGACTTAGCTAATTACCTTACGTTTAATTACACACTGCAACGGAATAGAGCCACAGGCCAACACCTAGGCGAGGTTTCCCTCTGTTGCGAACCTGCAACTCGACCTCATGCCATCATACCCATTCGTTTATTGAACAATTTTTCATTATGTTGTGAAACTGTCGTTTAAACTATGTTTTAGACATTATTTAAAGGCGTTGGGTGGCGGTAGTCAGAGGTAAGCACTTTATACTGAAACTAGTTAAGTGGTTAAGTTAAGGGTGAGGGTTACGGTTAAATGAAATGTGTTAATCTATGAACTGCGGTTTTACGCCACATAGTTTAGGTACAGAATACTACAAGGTTATATCATATAATTTAGATCGGAGGGGAGCGGCTGTATAGTTAGTTATATTTTGTACTCTACTATATGGTGGGTGACCCTTGGACACCTTAGACCTCATCCTAGCATTACGTGCCGGAGGCCGATGACGAAATTATCGGCTATCGACGGACGGCGGCACGTCGTGGGCCTCGACCCAGAACCATCCTGACGAGGTGGTGACGGCTGGAAGACTTGAAGGAAACAGACCCCGATCCCGATTCCCCCGATACTTTGCATTATATTACCTCACTTCAGTGCAGGTGAGGAGAATCGCTGAGGCCCTCGTCTTGTGCATCTACCGACCTCATTCCACTGCCGTCGTCGCTAACGTGTCCTTCAGGCGAGGCTCTTGGTAATAATAACAATTACCATACGATTCTCCTAGACAAAGAAAGACTTGTGCCCATGCACAGTGATAGCTTACCGGAATGCCAGAATCAACGTTAAAAGAGACTCATAATATAACTGATATATTACACAAACCCATATATTACACAAACTCCAAATACATAAAACTACAAGGCTGTATAGAGGCAGTAATAAACACTTATAGGCCTATTTTAAACCTTAAGTTAAACCCATCTCAACATGTATCCCCCACTGGATCGGTGTGAACTACGTCCACCCGCAATCCGCATATCCCTCCAGAAAGGTAGTCTTCCACTGTCGTACTCATTTCCATGAGATACGTAGGAGGAAGAAAACAAAAAGGGGTGGGATACCCACACACCCCGCGCCGCCCGATCCGATGAATCAACGAAGAACGCCGACAAAACACGCCCACAAGTGACAGGCACCGTCAAAACACGTTCCACAAGAAATATTAAAACATTATTATGAACTAATCAAGCCTATAAGTAGAGGTACGAGTATTTCGCGTATTCACCTGGCAACAGCCTAGACTTCTCACACCTATACACACACTGTACAAAGTCATGTATACATTGGCTTGTAACCGTAATACGTGTTACCACCACGACTCGTTTCCTTGTTTATCACTGGCTTGCAGTCGTCAAAGATGTGTTGAAACAGGTGTCGTCTAATCACTGAAGGAGTAGTGGAGTATACAATATCAGCATTCAACCTGACCTAGAATCAATACGCGAAATAATCTTGCCTCTACCTATAAGAAATTTAAGTTAATAATGCTCTCTCACCTAGTGATAAAGACTTAACAATTTCTAGCACTAATTTAGTCTAATAATACTTACGTAATCGTATAATGTAATGTTTATAGTACGAGACTTGACGATAATTTGCTAGTCCTCATTGATAATTATTTGATTTAACATAAAGACGTGCTCGCGAACGGGCGTTCTGGATATGAACGTGATGTACTCATGCACACATCATAAATGCAGCTGCAATTACCAGTTTTGTTGTCATAACACGTCAATTAAAAAGAAAGGCAACCACGTCGGCCACTCTAAAACACGCCATATGCAGTTATAACAATTTTTAGGTTTTACACACACCAGTCCTTATAGAAGCAAATACCATCATTTTTTGTCATATTTTAAGTTATTGAAACGAGTTGCATATTATGACTTCCACACAAAAGCTTTACAAATTGCGAGCGAATATTTTTTCCAAACATAAATACATTTTTTCATAGACTGCACGGAACTTATACTGTATTATAAGTATAAAGGCTGCAGGGAAGGTAATTTGTATGTTTTCTCTCAAAGCTTATTATAAGCGGTGATGCTGTCTTTAGACCTACATAAACGATAGAAATTGTTTTCGCAAACCTCAAGAAATAATTTCAACTACTACGAACGAAACAAAACTTATTAATAGAGCTCTAAGCATGTCTCTAGAAATCAACTTACTCTGATAAAAAAAAACCGTCATCACACGTAACTTGTCAATTTCTAAGGTACATGCATATTGTCTAACTATTTCTCTAACCTAGTACTAGTTGCTGACCGAGTTCTCTAGGCCTTTTAAGCGACTATATTGTTACGTGATTAGATATATTTTACTAAATTATTTGATAGTCCTGTACTTACGTGGTTCGTAGTATGTGATAAAACATGTTAAATACATAACTATCGACGGCGTATTAAACTAACAACAATAAAGCACTTCATTTCTAAATTAATAAATTGCCGGGCTTGGTTACCGGTATGTGCACGGTACAGCAGCGGTCCGAACACACGGAAGTAATCTAGACGTTGCGGTAAACATTCATTACCACCCAACTTCAAGTGACCGTCATCTACAAACACGTGCTCACTACTGTTGCTTTCGCACAATGAGCCAAGGTTACAGAAAACTGTCAGTAGAGAGACAAGCAAAATTCGCGTTATCGTTTGGTAGCAGACCAAACTTCACTTTCCTATACATAACAGAGCATAATATGCGATTCAATTGGCCACGAACTTTTATGTGTTGTCATTTACGTGTGTGTCGTCTTTACAGAGATTGACCTCGTGTAAACATTCTCCGAGGCAAGACACAACAATATCGGCCAGCCGGAGACGTCGAACGAGCCTACAGTCGCTTGGAGTCTAGTCAGCTGTCACAAAATAACGCGAATTTTGCATGTCTCTAACTATCGGTAAAAAAAAAATCTAGCGTCCCTGGCAGGCTGCTGTGTTGCGACGCAGTCATATTCCTTCCATCGGTCAAATGCACATCAGAATTTTTTGCCAGGCTTACTGCCTATGGAGGTGTTTACTACATCTAGTATAGTCTGACTCACATAAGGATTCCATTTTTTTTAACGGTTCTGGAGACTATCATGTGTACAAAACTCTACAAAAAATTCTTCTCATTTTGACGTAGGCCCTACTGTACAGTTTGAGAGCCAGCTGAGAGTGTTTGTCCAAAAGTTACTTAGGAGACAAGAAATCACTTTTTATTCCATGGCAACAGCTGTAAAAAGCACTGCCAACTAAACTGTCAAAAATGGAATTCTTACATGAGACACCTATACAGGCACTGAGCACTTCCCAACATTTATAATAACCGAAGATTCTATTTTATTGAGGCCAAAGGTTACAAGTTTTCAGTGTGGTGAAACGTTTACACTGGTTTTTAGTTTTATGATAGTTTTCATAATGAAAATATTAAAGACGAATGCAAAATTGCTGAAAGAAAATTTAAGCAGTGCCAGTGGTTACTTTGACCGAAACAGTCTACAACATACTTGTTATACAAAGCAAAGCAACAAATACCTACAAACAATAACACTTAAATTAAAAATTAAAAAATAAATGTATTTTTCAGAGTACATTGCAAATAGCTGGGATGTTTTTGTGATGTAACTTTTGTTACGTAGGATAACATTCGTCTTATCAATTGCCATCATAGGTCCTGCTAAAGGCTTTACAGGTGTAGCGGCTGATTTATTTATGCGAGTTGTAAACTCTGATAACCTATTTGCATGAATAATAATAAAACATGTTTTACAGTAACCCCAGAAATCAACTTATGAGTTCAATGAAATATCTACATTGTGTTTATTACTTATAATAGCTGAAAAACTATAAATGTGTATATATATATATATATATATATATATATATATATATATATATATATATATATATATATATATATATAAACCGTAAATTCTGCCTTGCTGTCACACTCAAAGCGAGGAATAATGGAATCTTGACCTATACCATCTATTTACAATGGAAAAATTATTTCTGGAGATCTTTGAATAACAGTATTTTTGTACCTTCGAATGTTGCATAGGTTATAAAAACGTTACGTGTTTGCGTGTAACATAACAATTACAGATAAGAAATATGTTTAATTTTATCATAGGTTCTATACAACAGTATTATCGTTATTTATGTAAAATTTTCCAATATGATTTGAATTCTAAATGTTTCAATACGTTTAAAAATAGATGGTCAATTTGAAATATTAAAAAAAAAAAAAATTTAAAAATGGAACCCACACTATTTTTTTTTCTCCTTGATGGACCTCCCTTTCATAAATTTCTGGTTGTGCTGAATAGCCAATATGTGCGTACATTTTATCAGTTTTTTTTCTGCTGTACACAGGGGCGTAAAAAAACGCCACCTGATAAAACAAACATTTTTTTTTCGCATTGAAGAATAAATTAAAATTTTAATTAAATGTTTTAAAAAAATATGATGCTCGAACCTTTACGTTGCGTTGCCTTGGTAGCCGGACGGACGTAGTTGGCGACGTGGCAAACGCAACGTATTCTCGTGCGTAAATCATCTATCAAAATGGGTCATATAGAATGTCCAAAAAATGGATCCATACGTTATTTATTTATACATGTAAATGAACAACACATTTTTCATAGCATAGTTTCATGTCAATTAATTATTATAAATCGCTGAAACACTGCTTGTACTAATGCTTTCCGTATTATTGCCTTATTATTAACTCATTGGAAAAAAATACATTTTGGGACAAAATTATTTTACAAAGGTAAGAAAAACACACACGCAAAGGAAAAATTACCCATCATGTGAACGGTAAATTTACGCAAATATTATGGCGAATATGTTACAACCATCGCGGAAAATTTGTTGAGAAATATATGGAAAAAATCATTTACAAGTATGAGACTATTCCTTGCGCAGTAAGGTAAATAGCCGTATTAGTAAATATACGCAGAACCTTAAGGCGGCTGCCTGCCCGAGCCGCTGAACGGTACGCAGATCTTCGGCCGACACATGAGGGACTTAGAATGATGGTGGTGTAAGTCGCTTTTGTTAAGAGGTGCTTTGTTTCTTTTAATTGCGTTTATTTGTTGTTGACTAATTCATTATGAGTTCTTTCATGTGCTGTTGTTTTGGTGTATGCACGTGCTGACTACAGCCAAACTAGTCTTGTTTTCTCATTTTTTCCTTTTTTCGTTTGTTTGTTTTCCCTTAGTCTCATTCTAAGATTTCTGGGACGTGATAATATTGCAATTGCGTATGTCCACAATAGTACAGTACGTTATATTCTGTCCATTGCAAGAAACATTCAAAGACAGAACCTTGGGAAGTCCTGTCTGGAGGCGAACAGTCAGAAACAGGAGGGTTTTATGATATTTGCACTTTTTATTTAAGTTACATCTAAACCGGGTGGTTCTATAAGAATACATACTAATTAAAATTACTTAACGTTGGATGTAAATTATCATCCTAGATAATTTAGTACCATTAGGTAGAGCCTTGGAGAAGTCGTATAGGTTATGTGTTCCATGGTCTTACAAATGCAGGCCTGGACATTATCCTTTCTACCAACAAAGCTGAGTTCACCTCTTTATGACTGAAAGTGCCACTAGTAAGGTGGTGCTGTTTTAGTTATGTATTATATCGTCCTACTACTAGTGCTTCTAGTGGATCTGACATGAACTTGCTATTCGTAGTTCCATTTTAATACTGTTAAAAAACCACTGTACAAGAGAATCCAATCTGACATATGAGAGTCATTTTTCTACGCCAGTGTTCAGACCTGTTCTTCTATGGCCGTGATCTGTACTGTAGTCGGAAGTGGACAGTTTACTATTTTCAGCTTGTTATCTGAGCCTTCCAGGTAACATTATGTTTGTACATATCGATCCTTTTTTTATTTCTTCGTTCGTAATTCCAAACCAATTTCGTGAATTGATGCACTGTATTTTTTTGTGAACATATATGACAATAAATATTTCGCTAATAATTATTGTGATCAAAAAATGCCACGTAATTCACTTTCTCACGAAATACCGCAATGTTGAAATTTGCGTTTAAATATTGTTACATAAAACAACCGCCAAAAAATATTTACGTGATTTTTGCTGTATTTTCATCTGTGTTCACTTATTTCATTTCAAGCATACTTTTTTAAAATGGGGGTTTTCGCCTAAAATTTTAATTCCTTTAATAATTTTTATATTTGTACGAGATATGGTTTGTTTTGTAGATGTATGTTGTGACTTACTGTAATGAAAAAATTTTATGCTAAAAAGGAAAACCAAATAATTTACCGAAAAATAATAAATCACAACGGAGAAAAGTGGCACGGGTTAATCCAAGTTATGTATAAAGGCCACGTGGGATTTTTTCCCTGTTTTTTTAATATTAAATTCAAAAGGATAAAAATTGAAAAGAAAAAACATTCCATGCTGTTTTTATACATGTCCTGGCTAGCCTGTGACACAGATCTCAGTGTGAATCATTACATTTCGGTAAGTCAGTTAGTTGGATATCCTTTCTAGTGTGAAACCGTTTTATGGAAATTAAGGGTTTGTTGTACCATTACACAAAAACTACGAAGCTAAAAAAATTTCATTATAGTAAAAAAACTGTCACAATATAAGTCTACAAAACATACCGTATATTGTATAAATTAAAAGAAAATAAATAAAACAGTTAAGATTTTACGTGAATTCCTCCCCCTTAATCTACAGGTGTAATGGAAGTGACGGCGTGTATAGGACTGTACTCGACTGCACAACATGTACACCTTGTCAATAATTAGTACAGCCACTTCCACTCGTTCGAGGTCTAGAAGTGCGGAAGCTATAAGGGTGACACAGCAAGCGCATCGTGTGTCACCCTAGCCTCTAAGCTCTAGTCACTAACTGGCATGCAGTCTTCTCGGCGACATCTGGAGGGTTCAGAGCACAACTATACCAAGTCCATTAATTTTAGTAATGAGAAACACAAGCTTTAAGTGTTTTGGGCATAAAAGATTCCAGGGGACAAAAACTGATAATGTATAGTGTCACAATTATATATGAGGTATAGAGTTAAATGCTGATCATAATTACATCTCCAACATGCATTGCACCTTTCGAGAAAGATACTGAAAATCGACTTGGTCTACTTGTGATCTAAACCCTCCAACTGTCTGTATGAGAGTATCAGAAGTGACACTATCATTATAATATTAAAGATAAAGGTTTATTGTACACGCCTATACTTTCTAAAAGATGTCGCACCACGATTTTCATACTTAAAAAGGAATGCAAAAAAAACACATTTTCATGATTGAATGGTGTTATGCTGAAGGCATCCGAGCCACAAACGTAAAGAACAGAAAAAAAACAAGCTCCTTAGTTATTATACATTAGAACTTTAGTAGCTACGGAGCCAAAGGCAAACTAAGGTAGGGTATTTGAAAATGATATATATATATATATATATATATATATATATATAAACAAAATAACAAAACATGTTTTAGTAACACTTTTTCATGTTCTACTTTATGAAATGTGGGATAGTCTCTTTCTGCATAACACCGTTCAATTTTCAGCTGCTAGAAAATACTGCTTTAAAGAGTAGAGGTGAACCCGAAACGAATATACGCACGAGTATAGGTCGTCCGGTTTAACGTGAGCAGTAGAAATTTAACCTTTGAAAAATAGCACTAGTCGTTACTGCATATAATTCAACATTAACTATAGTTCC
Source organism: Medauroidea extradentata (assembly GCA_003012365.1). NCBI lineage: Eukaryota > Metazoa > Arthropoda > Insecta > Phasmatodea > Phasmatidae > Medauroidea > Medauroidea extradentata. The sequence continues at coordinate 49,772 of PNEQ01109195.1, forward strand.
CTTACTGACTGTATGGTTGGCAGCAAAATTACGCAATATAGTTCCATGCATTTTCCTATTTAAATACAACCATACTGATACAAAAGCAACCAAAATTGACATTATTGTAGTTTATATATAAGTAATAAACTTTTTAAATCAAACTACATAGATTCCTACTGACTGCACAATTTATCTTTCACGCGCAAACATTGAGTGACATGTCCAGGTAGGTTAGACATGTCCCGTCGTTAGCCGTTACGCGCGGAAAAATATGAATTTGGATGAAAATAGAACTTTAGCAGGGCTTTTATGCGTGCTGACCTTATCCCGAACCCCCTATAACATTCTTTTAATTATATTCTTTAGTAGATAACACTCATGTGCAGTGACCAGTTTTCGAATAATCTTGTAACTTCCGAAGCTCTACACATCACTCGGAGACCTGGGCAGGTGGCCTCCTTAAGGGCTGACTAAATCTCTTCACTTCTTTCGTGGCAAACATTTATAACATGTTTCATAGTGACTGTAGGCCTTACAGTTTTCAAGGAAATGTGCATATTGTACGGACAGGTGCCGGGCTACATGTACCACCACTTCCATTCAACCTAAAATATCCCAAAACAGGATAGTCACGTTGAAGTGAGTATACTATTTTTAAGAGCTCCCTAATAACCTTGGCACGAGACCTCATTTTCTACCACTAAGAAGTGGTTCCTATCATGTTTGTTTGTTTTTTTTCTTTGTGACATTTTTTACAGAGCCACTTGAAGCAATGTATTACTTTGCCAAATGCACAAACAACACGATTTGTAAAGGTTATTTGATAATTGCCTTACTGTAGCGCTGACACATGCAGAGCTACGTGTTTACATTAGCAATATTGAAGCAACGTCCATGATTAGACGCACTAGGAAAATCGCGGAAAATGTTGACTGGTAAACTCCAATGTGTAAGAACCATTATTAATCGATAATTGAATGCTCTACAATCTTTGCCTGACCTATTTGTATGATAAAACTTACAGTTTGGCTGAGAAAAACTCATTTGTGCGAACTTTAACGCTAGATAAATGGGGACTTCCACATTTCATTTATAATGATGTTTGAATAATCGTACAAATTTTCAGCTCTATGCGAATTATTGTAACCTTTCACCTATTTTTTATGCAAACGTAACCGGTTTATAAATTATTCGTGCAATGTAGGCAGGCTAACTAGTAAACTAAAAATGTTGGACAAAATTCCGTTGCAGTAAATGATGTATCACAGAAAATCAGAGAACACAGACAGACAAACATCCAAAGAAATTAATTTAACAACTGGCAAACAAGGAAAAACACGTGCAGTTCCACAAAGAATTTGTGAACCACAAAACGAGAAATTAAGTCGACACGAACTAACAACAGGCACAGAATACCAACCAAGCAGGTTGTGGTCAGTTTGGAAACAAAAATATTCATGGAATTGTGTACGTTTCCCTTGTTTGTCATTTGTCAAAAAAATTTATTTCGTGTGTTTGTCTGCTCGTGTACATTCTGTGAGACACTATTTGCTGTATGGCGTATCTCAAAAAATTTTTTCACTGGTAGATATGTTTAAAATTACTTGTTCTCCTGTACTTAGATTTTTTATGGTCTCGCGAGCAGCAGCATTTTCTTTTATCTCTGTCTTTCTCTCTCCAAGGTTTCAAGGAGGAAAGGATTGGCGCAACGCAGAAGGTTGTTGAAGGAAGGGGGATGTATAAGTCTTATTTTTTTCCTCTGTATTTTTTTCTCCTTCTTCCCAGCCGCGGTAAGATGTAAGCAATTTATAGCTGTTAGTTGTTTCCATTTCCGGGCACGTCGAGCGCTGCTGCAGCAGACAAGTTGACGATCGCGGCGCGCGGCCGAGGGTGAAGGAATTGTTGACTTGTGGGCTTGAGCGCCTGCAGCCGGCAGCCAAGGGGGTCTTGTTTGCTCGGTTTGCCGCTACGCTGCGTCCGCATCGCGCGTTGTCATATCGCCGCGACCCGGCCTTTTTTCTCTCCTTGGCCGGTCGTGTGTTCTGTACTTCTGTCTGTGTGCGTCGCGTTCACGACTCTGACCATTTCTCACGAGCAGCTTCTCACTCCGTTGGTGGCCAGGGGCTTTTATTTAATACGCAAAAAAAAATGTTAAAAAATTAATTAATCATTTATTTTAAGAGGGTGAGGTAGACAAACTTCAAAAACTCCAATTGAAATGTACGCGTTTTTGAAAGTCAAAATGTAAAAACTACAAGATAACAATCCTAGATAACAATATCTGCCAACTTTATGAGAAAAAATCTGCCTAGAAAGATGCCATTGTTAAGCTTGATCTCTTGCGTCACAATTAAATGTACTAGATTCCAACGTTAGATACTGTTCTTCACAAATACGTTTATCAAGAAAAAAATTTATCTCAGAACGTTGACAAAATAAAAACAATTGTCTAAGACGGTTTTTTTAATTGGCTTCGAAAAATGTACAATTTAAAACTGATGATGTTAGCGTTGGATTGTGTATCACGCCTTCTTAAGGCAGGCGATGGAGAGAGATGGGGAAAAAATTGTACAAGCCACAATCTTAGTGACCGGTCATAGCCATGTGCATAAATTTAAAATAGTCAATTTTTGTACATACATATATTTTTTCTCGTTTTATGCATACGTTTACCAACTACCAATGTGTTAAAATGTGTATTGTAAATATATGTAGACTATATGTAAATACAGGATCTTCACAAAAACACCGACATACCTTGTTAAAAATAAATCAGGAAATATGCAGGACACTTTGTACGTAATGGTGACATTAAAGGAGTAATTCGCCTTTGAAAATCAAATTTTCAAACTTTGATTTCCGCATAAACCGAACAGTGCCCGACGTAAACTGACAAAACTCAGGATATTGCTTCAAGACAATAAGGCCGACAAACCAACGAAAATAAAAGGGGTGGCCCTCCCTTAAATTGCTGACAACTTTTTTACCGTCAGGATAATCCAACATTTAAGAGTGAATTATTGGAAAATGTGACCTTAGTAATAAAACAGGTCCTCTTGTAACGACTGTCTAGGACGCATAGTTTTTGAGCAAAACGCACGTGAAATTTTGGCGCGGTGGACCAGAGCCTAGTGAGTAGACAACACTGCGTACACGAGTGTATGGTTTATTCCGCAGCGCCGCACAGACGATGGTGCACATTCACAGTAAATATCACGTGCTGTAGCTTAAATTGCTTACATAACCGTAACCAACACTGTGTTCCTAGTTTAATTTGTGACTTTTTTTTTTTTTTGGAAAAGAAAAATATAAGTGAGCAAGCGAAATAATATAAGTATTTTATTATGTACGCTTAACTGCTTAATAAAGCTCCAACGTTACACTAAACATTTGCATGTCCGTGTTAGCACAAATGGTAGTCTACAATAATGGAGATGGGTGGGGCAGTCACTTCTTAAGTTTGTATTACGATTTACGTTAAAATGTATTTTTAACATGTGCCGTTAATTCTTCCAGTATTAAAAACATAAACCATTGCAATAAATTGGTTCAAGGTAGAGTTATAGCCTTAAATGTCACTTAATAGTTAACGAGTGTTCATATTGGACAACAAAAAGGTTTACTGCAGCAAACCGTTAGGGTGTGTGAAATAACACAGTGCTGCACTGCTTGTGTAACACTGATGTAGCATTTGTTTTCAAACTATTGAGTGGTAACTGACATTAAGGAATTCTGCATTTAAGATCAGACAGGTACAACTCTAGGGTCGAGGGATAGGGAAGGTAAGGAGAAGGTGTTCGACGTATCACCGCTGACATGAAATCACGTAACTGATATGCGATTGTAATGGAGGAGTATTTTGGAACCTAACATTTGACTACAAGTTTACAGCAGGGCTGTTTTGGTACCGATAAAGGTAAATCGTCCACACCTTTTGAAGTGGAAGAGCTTAAAATTCCAAATTTTTTCTTCTCTCTTTGCATGTTTCACAATTTTCAAAACAACTTTCTGGTAGAGGAAAACGCGCCTAGGAATGTCACAGTCACGAGTACTTGACAAATTTAAATGGCTTGGTGGCTGTTACTTCATCTATTCCTGACGTCAATTTTAAACCAGAATTGCATGACGTATACGCACAATACCAAAAAGTAAAGCATATCCTTCATCACACGCCCGCATATGTTTAAGTCACTGAGACTAGTTTGTGCTACGTAGATTTTTATTCATCTTAAAAGTAAGTAAGACTGAAGCATTAAAAATTAAGACAATTTGAATTTTCATTGACGAAGTGTTTTGAAAATTAAATTTTTATTTTCTTAAACCTGCAATAATGTTGTTTTCCTTCTCAACGTAGTATCAGTATTGGTTTCGGCAATTATTGACAGTTCCTGAAAACAATATCGGCTCCCCTACACTTTACAGTAGTGCCAGAATTACAGAAGCTGTTTAAATGTCTTAACTCCGTGCATTGTACCCAAGAGATATTTATTTCACTTGCACATTTATATATTATTTTAAATACACGTGCACAAATTAAACTAGGAACAAAGTGTTGGTTACGGTTATGTGAGCTATTTAAGCTACGGTACGTGATATTTACAGTGAATGTCCACCATTATATGTGCGGCGTTGCGGAACAAACCAGACACTCGTGTACGCAGTGTTGCCTACACGCTAGGCTCTGTTTCACCACGCCAAAACTTGACTGTGTTCTGCACTAAAACTTTGCGTCCTAGACAGTCGTTACAAGAGGACCTTTTTTATTACTACGGTCACATTTCCCAATAATTCACTCTTAAATGTTGGATTATCCTGACGCTAAAACAGTTGTCAGCAATTTAAGTGTCCACCCCTTTTATTTTCATGAGGGTAGAATGTAACAACTAGGTTTGTCGGCCTTATTGTCTTGAAGCAATATCCTGAGTTTTGTCAGTTTACGTCGATTACTGTTCGGTTTGTGGGGAAATCAAAGTTTGAAAATTTGATTTTCAAAGGCGAAATACTCCTTTAATATCGTGATTACGTACAAAGTGTCGTGAATATTTCCTGATTTATTTTTCACAAGGAATCACCTGCCGGAGTTTGTAGGTATTTTTGTGAACATCATATATATATATATAATTACTATAGAGCTGAATCCTAATTGAATTATTTATCCGTAATATGTTCGATGCCCTCTTAGCTTCAAGTCCTGTGCGCTTCCCAAAATTTAATATCATGTATACGTGTATACATACATATTTATGTATGTATGTATGTGTATATATATATATATATATATATATATATATATATGATATTAAATTTTGGGAAGCACACAGGACTTGAAGCTAAGAGGGCGTCGATAATGGATAAATAATTCAATTAGGTTTCAGTTCTATAGTAATAATAACCACAGTAATAAATATTCTTTGTTTTGTACAACTAAGATATTATGCTTGCCTTCTTTTCCATTGACGATTTTATCATCGATCAAAAACAGCTACTGCAGTAGCAATTAAAATCACATCAGAACAAAAATCACATCTTTTAACTAATAATTTTTTAATACAAGGGATACGATACACAACAAACTCGCACATGAGCTTCCGAGGATAAAGCCAGTCACTTGAACTCCGACTTGTAATGAATAAAACAATTAACAAGTTTGGCAGAACCACAGTAACAGATGAACGACATGTACCATAATATCTTCATTAATGCGAATATTATGGTGGTCACCTACCATGCACTCTGAATGTGTTGCAGTGTGCTCGTCAATACTATTTTTACGAAACAATTCCACGTGCGCCCATTGTGCCAATATACGAAGAGAAAACGCACTCCGGACAAGGATGGAATGTCACAGTTAAGGGGTATGGAAAGGTACGGTGGTCGAGCGGTCGACTGGAATACTTAACCGTCAATCAAACCTGAACTACTAATCAAAATTTTATGAAAATATTTTGTCGAGTAGATATTTTATCAGCGGACGTTTATTTGCGTAGCGCTATGCGGTAGTATGCCTAACTTTCAAGTACAAAATTAAAAACTTATCGCTCGAAACCACAAAATCTACAAAAGTGGAAAACTGTAATTTAAATATTTTTAATATAATGTCTAGGCCTCTATGGTAACCGAATTTAAAAAATATTTGCGTTTTAGTGTGAAAATAATTTTAACATCCGTAAACCTCTCGCGCAGAGATTTTCGGATAGTACGTAAGTACTGACAATTGAGTGCTCCAGTCGTCCGCTCGACATTCTACCTTTTCATACACCTTAAAGATGTTCGATTGCGATATAATCATAATTTTATATTTTTATGAAATATTTTTAGTTTTGTAGATGATACTTGGGAGTACATTTTACTCTTACGATACAATTTTAGCTCTCATAGTTTTCTCATAACGGGGAGTCAAAGTAAAAATTTACTTGTTATACCGCCATGCAAATAGTGAAAACCGACTGACCTATTTAAAGAAAATAATTCACTGCAAACTTACATGCAATAAATTATTTAAAAACCCACAGCGTAGTATTTTGAATTTAAAAAAAAAATCGCAAAAGTACAGGAAAAAGTTGCGAATTCAACAATTTTTTAAAAATACAAAACCAGATCGCGGGAATTTTTAAAATGTTTTATTACGTAGCCCATAGTACGTTATTTCACTGCGAATTATTTTGCTACATAAGTAAATTGGTTTTCGCTATTTGCATGGCCTCAAAACATGCAAATTTTGACTCTGACGCACCGTTATGAGAAAACTACACCAGCTAAAATAGTTTCGTGAGAGGAAACTGCACTGGCAAATATCGTCTACAAAAGTAACACTATTTCCTATAAATATAAAATTTTGGTTTTATCGCACTTGAACACCCTTAAGGTACCATGCTTAATGCAAACACTGTTCATAAGTCCTCTGACATAGCTAAAACGTGCTTTTCTAACTGCCGCATTTCTTTGCTACAGACTTTCCGCCAGTAAAATTGGACGGCTTTTATAAAGGAACCAAGCAACATATCCTTTAAATTGTGAAAACAGCTTGCAATGTTAAGTTGATTGTGTGGTAGTTGGTTAAGTGTGTTGCAGAAGGCAGCACAGGGCACATGGAGCATGGTTCTATTTACATAAACAAAATTTTGAAAGATTTCTTATGCACTTGGTGTACATAACGCAAATATTAAAAAAAAAATTATCGTTTCGTTCCTTTTGTACAACAGCTATCCAATTATAAGATCTAGTTAAAATGGATCTGCGGGAATCTTGTACGTTGGTTGGCGGTTGGATCGTTGTAGTGGTGCGGGCGGCATTTGATCCGAGCCTCTAGCTCACACGTAGGTGACGCCATTAACACGATGCATCAACAAAATTGCGGCTATATGCCTAGGCTATAGACAATAATACTTAATATTTTGTTTTTACTTTTCAGGCCGATGAGAAATACTTGCCTCGTGTTCGGGAGGCCTTGGGTTTAGTTCCCTATCTGATCGTTCTGAATTCGGTTTTCCAGGGTTTTCAGAAAACCCTAGAAGAAAGGTTGGATTGTTCTCTTAGTAAAGGTCTTGGCCACGGTCGTAGAAGTACAGGTTTGGACACCCGCCCATCTGCCAACGTATTTTGCTTAACCCCCTTGTGGTTTGGCTGCAGTTCACCAAGTTACCGAGAATGTTGTGCGTCTTTGGCGCTGCAATCAGGGCGGTCGGGCTCAAACTCCGCCATCTTTTTTCCAGTGTTTACATTATAAAGTAAATAAGGATTGCTGGAGCCATGCTTTAGTATTGTGAGCGAAGGAAGTATTTCATAAATTGATAAAAAAAATACGTTTTGATACATTGTTTATCTTTATAATGTAAACACTGGAAAAATGTGGGAGGAAAGTAGGCGGAGTTTGATCCCGACCGCCCTGAATGCAGCGCCAAAGACGCACAACACACTCGGTAACTTGGTGAACTGCAGCCAAACAACAAGGGGGGCAACTTTCCAGGCGAGTGTCCAGACCTGTTCTTCTACGGCCGTGGTCTTGGCCTATTATCCTCCATTTTCTCTCTTCAACCTCTATCAAGGCTTCGAAGCAGCTTGAGTACACATAAGTTAATGTGGAGCTGTTCCTACAACCGGCCCTTACAAATAAATTAAACATAACCAATATTTAATTATTTGAAGCTATACAGAACAATTTCACAGAGGAAAAAAATATACCTCTTCTTTTATACCTCTGTGTTTAAGCCTGTTAAATGCGGGTAGACCTTTTTGACTGTCTGACTTTATCCCGATAGCAAGTAAATTTATATGTTACGGATAACTCAAAAGAAGTACAAAATACCGCAACAAGTTTGTTTTTGTTCAAAAATTATGATTTTTTTTCTCATGCGCAAATGCCTGTTTACACAGGTAGGCATGATTTACACGTTGAAAATCCTTTGTAGTCAAATGACCAAAAAACTATCTGATTTGCTAGTAATATTTCTGTACAATAATTTTACATCCGTTATTTTTTCTTTAATTCTGTACTTAAGTCATTATTTACCATATGTACGGCTGTATAGTAATTAAAAAAAAGTACTGGTTGTTTATTTTTCTAAGACGATACATCAGTCATAATTACAATACAGCTGTTATATAAAAACGTTTTGCGGCCGCGGAGAGCACTTCCAACGATGGACAGAGTTACCAGGAGCCAACTCTGCAAGGAAATGTCCCTTATCTCAGTGCGACGCCGTGACGTCACTTCCGACAGGGTATGAATGAAGGAGAAGGGTAAACCTCGAAACAAAACACAATCTCTCTGCATCCCACGCAAAAGAGGTTTGCAGCCAATCAGTTGTTCGCATCTGCACAACAATGAGTTGTGACAGCGCCGCCATCTTGTTTCCTGCGCGCCGAACTCGACAGCGAATGAACGTGTATATATGTGTGTGTTTGTGTTTCCAGCAGAGAGTTAACTGGAACGTTTGTTGAACTGCGGCGGCACGTTTCAAAAGCAAGGGAGGAGCAAACTCACTCGTGGCGTTGTTTGCCAACAGTTTCACACCCCGTCAGTCCGGTGTTCGCTCCGTTAAGTTGGCACACTTTGTCACAGATCTTTCTATGACTTCTAAAGACTAGTGTCAAATATCGTAAATGGACATTATGGGAAAGTACAACTTAGCGCGAGACGTTTTATCAACGGCGTGAACTGGAAACACTACCAAAATTCGCATTCTTATGTCTCTATTTTCTATGGTGGTTACACATTTACGGACTAAAGTCCTCTTCGGCTAATAGTATTAAAATGTGTTTATAAATATTTTAAAGTTTTAACTTATAAGAATAGTAACTAAAAGAGCATAAATATATTATAAAACCAGGATTACATTTCAATTTATAAAAAACAAATTATAAAACTAAAACTACCCATAGAGCTATGTGCTACTGTAGTAGGAACAGCTCTCATATCGGCGTGAACTGGAATTAAATAACATGTCTCCTGTTTTTCTTCTGACTTTCCTATATTGTCCTTGTGCAATATTTGCCAATGTGTCGCGTATTAGGTAATGTCCACTGAGTAACAAATCTTTGTTATTCGCACGTACAATTTGATGTATAAGAATAATTTGCTTGCATATACTTTAAGAAAAGTCATACAGGTTTACTTATTAAAGTTTGAAATCACTACAGCGATAAGTTTTTTCGGTTGCTTCAGCATCCATTTTTATTGAATGATAGAATCGTTAAGTTAAGATCAAACTTAAATATAGAAAAATTAATTAAGCACCAAAACTGGTTTTAAAATATCTTAATGGTACATTCAACATAAACGTCACGCACGACAAGACCGGGATTTTGACCCCGTTCTCTTTTAGATGCAAAGCGTTCCATGGATATTTATTATGCAATTTTTAATAGTGGTAAATAACAAAGTATGAACATGAGCTTCCACAATAATTTTAATACTCACGGAAGCTTAATTCTACTTAACGGTTACGTGTAGCAATGTTTTTATTTGAAATATTAAGAAAGTATATATTTATTAGATTTTAAAATTTAAAACTAATTTTTTTATTAATTTTTCCAATTTGTAGCATAAAATGTTCAGATTTTTTTTTGTAAGTTAAATATTTTTCTCCCGAGATCATTATTATTTTATGTATTTTCAAACAGTTCATAAAGCAAGAAAATAAAAAAAAAAACACTTAAAATATTTCGCGAATTTTCTTGCTGTACATATATTGTTATCTTCAATTTAAATGCATACAGTTGGTACGGAAATCAAAACTATTTTGTTATGACTGATACTATTTTTTATTGTATATTTTCAGATAAATATTGAAAGACGCGGTTAACATTTATTTGCGCCTGGATACCCACAACCCGCAATATCCTCTGTCGGCACTCGCTCATCCTCACAACCACTAACTAGACTGGCGCTTTGGGGGACGAAGAATTCAGTTATGTGCGATAATTATTGCACCTGCAACTTTGCCAGGTGTAATTTTGGGACACACGTTTACTGTAAATGAATGCCTGGTTTTGCGTTGCCTACCACTCATTCAGTTGACGACTACTAATTCCCGAACTTCCGGTGTGAATAATGTGTGTGTATGTATACATATGTGTGCATACATACTCATATACGTACTACCGCTTGGCTCAGTGTTTATTAGAGATACAGACCGGTGGGCCAAGGGTCCCGGGTTCGACTCCCGGCCAGGGAGGTACAATTTACAGCCACCTCCCTGGCGTCAGGACTAGGTGTTGCGTTGTCCCATAATATGCATACTGCGGAAGACACTGGCAAACCATTGTAGTTTCATACTCAGCTAGTCGTGCCTCAGGTGTTTCCCTGAGTTTCAAACCAGCTATAGACGGTTCGAGATAAACTGTACCTCGGAGGCATAACACACTATGTCACAAAAATCATATTTTTCAGGAGAACAGTTCGAAAAGTGGTAAATTCAGCAATTTAACACTCAAAAATGTAAGTTTTAGACACAACACAGACTTTGTGCTGCATATCACTAGAAAGTACTTAAAACTGTGGTAATGTTCATAGTAAAACGTGCCTTTTGAGAAAAAGGGGATATAGTGTCTTACGCCTCCGAGGTACAGAATTTTTCGTATCTTTCCGCGCGTAACAGCTAACGTAGGGAAATGTCTAACCTCTTTGGACACGTCACTTGATCTTTGCGCGTGTAAGATAAATTATGTTGTCGATAGGACCCTTTAGAGTTTGATAAAAAAATGTTTATTAATTATATGAAACACAAGTATTTCGATTTCAGTTGAGTTAATTTCAGGATTGTTGAATTTAAGTAGGGAAATATACGAAACTATATACAGTAATTCCATGCCAGTCACACAAGTAATAAGAAAACTATTGTTAATGCTGGATTATGTTCTCGTTGGGTCACTCCTGATTTCCGCACGTGAGGAACTATTTTTTTTACGGCGAATCCATATTTACCCCCGCCTTCTTAATCCACTAGTACTTCATACTAACCTCACTGCATACTCATCAGCTTTAAACTCCTCATTACCAAATACTGACAAGAATCACGCAGCTAAAACTCTACGTTTTTCAAAATAAAAATAATTTAAAAATAAATTCCAAAATTCTTTCTCTAAAAATATATGCAACATACTGTACGTAGGTCAAGAACATGTACTTTTTTTCTAGAATGTTCCCCTCAATAACGTAAACTATCCGTTTCTTCGTTATAACAGGTAACTTCCTGAAGTGGAATGGAGATATTTAGATCACCAGCTAAAAACGATGTCTTGAGAACTGATGAGGATGAAATAAGGTTGAAATATTGAGAAGCTACTGAGTATAAGGGTAGAGGAAACTGGAGTACCCCGAGAAAATCCACCGGCCAATAGCAACGTCCGTCACGTTTCCCCTCATGAGAAATTCGGGAGTGAACCCACCGAGAAGCAAACCCGGATCGTGGTAATGGGAGGGAAATGGTATTAATTCTACACCACCAAGGCCCCAGCCTCCAGAAGACTGGAATATTTAGAAAACACATATACATAATCATGCACAGACGGAATGAAGAAACGTAGACAAAGCTCCTGATGTAATGCTTGACTATAGCACAGTCTGGTATTTCAAAACACAACACGGGTCTGTCTGGACATGCTCAACTATGAGAGTGCTCCTGTTTTATGTGAATTAACTGAAGCAATTTCTGTATTCAGTTGCAAAATAAAAATTAGCAATGTTACAAAGCCTGCTGCACGTAATAAAATACTGTGGACAGTATATATGTATACAGTAATAGTTTACTAACAAACATGAAACTGCTGAACAACGTAAGAATAGCATTACACTTCTTTGTGGTGAAGACTTGAACAGACGTTTATCTCGGTGTTAAGTACGGGAAGAAGACTGGGGAAATAAAAGAGATACATGTTAAAGCGCATAGAAAACTGAGGAAAGAAGTGAGCAAACAAACCTGAATGCATTTCCCTACCTTGTTCATTAACATAGCAACAAAAGGCAGTGTTGTACAATGGAGGATGCAAACTTCCACTTGTCTGAAAAGGAACAACTGACGTTGACAGACGGTTCAACAATCCTTCAACTACCATTCCTACAGTAAGTACCACATCCATCCCTGCATTTCCATCACTCCTTTATATATTTTTAAAATCTTTCTCCCTTCTGACTTCTTTCTGTGCCCAACCACTTGAAAAAACTGATCAATAAGTCCCGGTAATTTTTACACATTTATAGAACACATTTGAAGAAATTGGGATGATGCGAGCAGTTTATAACTAGAGCCAGTGATTTTTGGTGAAAAGAATTCTGCAACAACTTGCTTCAATGACTCACGTGCACACCTGCAACTCTGATTCGTGGTTATTGGCAGAATATAATAGGGCAGAGGCGTGGCTCATTTGACTGCACCAACCATAACAATGTTACGCGACACTACACGTCCGTGATTTGCAGGTAGGACCCCGTCAACTTCCAATCACTGACCATGAAGCAGACAAACAGGTGTTCGCATAAGGCATTGAAACAAATTGTTCCATAATTCTTTACACCAAAAATCACTGGTTCTATCTATGACATATAAATACATATCACTTAACACACACACACATAAATTAAAGTTTGGTACAAGTGTGTACGTAAAATTTAAATACTACCAAGCGAATACGTTAAGTATTTAACAGATCAAATATTTTATTGCAAGGAAAATTTTTTGTTCTCTACAAAATCGCCAATAAATTTGAGTTACATATTTTCTTTGGCTTAACACAACCGTATTTGACATTTTAAGTATTTTATTTAGTATTTAGTAAAAAAAAATATTGGATCAAGCAGATAATCGTCTCTCTTTATTCAAAATTACGGTTACAGATAACCTTTCCATTTGCGTGATGGTGCAAATTATTTACCACTCTATTCGATCTTGCGTTGCTGCAGATTGATTGGGTTAACATGTTCATGGTCTCTTCAACATTTCGAACATACGTTAACTGTATTGGTCTTAATGATCGCTAAACGTTCAGTATACGTATTGTGCACATTAATGCAGTTGTATTTAAATTATATATATATACACACGTGTGTATGTGCTGACATGCCTCCATAAAAAATTATGGACCCTCACGCTGTTCATATCATTGTTTATAAATACGATTATTTTCAGTAAACTAGTCACCAATGAGTAGGGCCACGATTTTGTCGCGAAAAGATTTTTGCCCCACTTTGTTTCAGTGACTCACGTGCACATCGGCAGTTCTGTTTCAAGGTGGCAGCGTGTCTTTGTTCAGACACGTTTCTCATTTTACTGCACCAATCAGAATAAGATTATTGTGAGTCTGTACGTCTATAATTAGCTAAGGCCAGTGAGAGTAAAATCATCCAACCACAGACGATGTAGCAGAGCTGCAGGTGTGCACATGACGCATCGAAACCAAATGTTGCAAAAATCTTTTCGCCATAAAATCGTGGCTCTACCAATGAGTTATGATTTTTCCTCTTGCTTGTTAAAATATGATGTCAATCCACCTCTACATTCTTTATTACCTTTTAAACGTCATGCGATGTACATTATTACGTCTTAAATTTTTTCCATAGTTCTACAATAGGCCTAGTATTAGCACTATTTCAAAACGGAAATTATACACAAGTTAACTGTGTTTCCTGAAAGAATGCGAAATCTACCGAAAAGTATTTGAAATATTTTAGTAATTATATCTTGTTACTCTTGACTTTTAACAGCGAAATGCTTTCCATCTAGCGCTAAATAGTATCAATGAAGTACGATTTCTTAATTTATAATAAAAGACAACATACGTCATATTTTGTATGCTGAACATATTAAATCGTCCCAAGAGACTTCATTTGTACTGCCCTGTTTTTTTTTTCCTTTAACAAAGATATGAATTGTTAAACACAATTCCCTCAATTAATAGTCAGTCATTATTTTGTCTGTATTTATTTTTATAGACAGTCACTGTTTCCAAAAAAAATAATACAGAAGGCATACTCTTTGTACAGGCCTATCACAACTTGTAAATTGAATTATAAAATTACCTTTTTCTTAACTACGAATGTCAAATCTATCCAAATAACGAAACCTTACAGTTTGCAAATAAACGCATTACATATATTCTACAGTCTAGTAAACCAAACATGTTTTTAAAGTAGCCAAGTATATTGCAAATGCCCATAAAATACTTTCTATTCTCCCGCATTCTTAAATTTTAAAAATATGTTAAGTTAATTTCCAGTCACTGATTAAGTGACACAAAGCGTTTACAAACCTCAGATACCACAACTAAGACCAAACTTTTACATTTTCGTTAGAAGTATGCACAGAGTAGACCCCATGAGCGTCAGTCCATGTTCGTTTGTATGTGATCTAATATCTTTGTACATTATTTGAGAAGTCAGTAATCATAGAAGCAGACATCAGGCATACTGTGAAACTCTGGCTACAGATTTCAGCAATATAGGACACATGATGTTTTTCACAATGACTGAAAAAATCGGCGAAACGACACTGCATTTCTATTGCGTCCAAAAATGTTAGCTTCATGCTTCTGGTCATTTGCGATACGCCAAATGTGCTCACATGTACGTCAAGAACCCGAATTAGACAAAAGAAGCCTGCAGATGATCAATTTGGAAAACCATTACGACTAGGATAATTTACAATTCACTTTTCTAACTGGATATAATGCGTGAATTCAAACCCGATGATAGTATCACTCAAAGACGTGGCGTGACAGAGAGTATCATTTCTCAATTTGTCCTGTCATTTCCAAGTTGTCGGTTTGTTTTTGTGACCCACTTCGGGCTATGCACGTTAGAGATTTCAAAGTCATTCTAGAATAGCTCAACCCTCACTCACCATTAGAACTTTGGGATTGGCTGCATTCTGTGTCCACTGGCATTGTTGGCAATGCGAACATAGCTGAGATGATGCAGGGATCACAGCAGCTGCTGCTTTGTAGTAAATTTTAGGAAAAACGTTTTTCGGTTTGTAACTCTAATGATGTCAAGAGAGACACCACTGTCAGTAGTTAACTTACGAATTGCCGCGCGAGAGAAAACTGTCCCAATCAACAGACATGTGTTATTCATGAGCATCTTGTGGTTTATGAGAGGTGATCCTAATTTGATGTCACACGGATTTCATCAATTTCTTCACGTTTCGGCTGACTTAGCTGCAGCCGTCGTCATGTAGTCGTGCGGACCAACAGAGCAGTACGGTAAACTGTAATAGTAATACACAGAAGCATAGTACATCAGTAACAATTAGCTGTCGATGTACTAATTACTTCTGAGTGGACTAGTTGTATAAACGCAAGGCGAAAGGAAATTGCAACCTACGCACGTAACGTCTGAATCTTCTGCCGATTTCGTTCTATAACTTCGGTCAGTATCCTAAGGTTTAGTTGGAGTAGTTGCAAGGCTGTAGAACTTGGGCTTCGGGTATCTTCGGCAAGGTTTCGTGTTTTTCCGATTCGTGTTACGAGGGCCTGGATGAAAGCATCTTATTGCGGGTTGTTCCGCTGCGCAAGCGTAGTAAGGTGCTCTTGGTGGAAAGGTGCACTGACATCATTGCCCCCCCCCCCTTCCGCCATCATAACCCCTATCCTGCTTTTCCCTCCAGAGGCCGGTATCACGCAGCAGGGATGGCGTCCCCTATTCCCCGGATCAGAAGGCCTGCCGTCTCCCCGTAGGATCAAAAGCAAGACAACCCGGCTGACAGGATTATTCCTGGAGGGTAACAGGCTATCAGCAGGGACTTTGTTCCTTGCGCGAGCAGGTAAGGAAGGAAGGACAGCTGAACGTACTGATGGTAAATGGGACGGTGGATGGGAAGTCGAAGGGAGGCGGTGTTAGGGCGCAAAGGGAAACCTCCGGAGACGAGACGCCTCTCGATGTTGTACGCGCAGTACAGATTGAAGGTACAAGGACTCGCAATATTAGGCGAGCACGTCTTTCAATGTTGACAAGTTCTGAATCCTTGATGTTTACTATATACGTGCTTTTCGTCTGTTGCCTAGGCACTTAAAAGCCGACATTTTACTCCAGATATTCGATCGTACACACCATAATACGGGCACAGATTTATGGGGCGTAGTCATGCGTAGTCTCATTGAAAGTATCACGTTCTTTAGCGAAAACTGAAACAAATTATATCATTATAGTTATACAGAAAACAGTATAGTAGTTAATGTAATATAACCAAACATTTATAATGTATTAATTCCGAGTGACCTAAATCTTCATATTGCACTTTAAGACTTGAACCGAGCGAGGTGGCACAACGGTTACACGTTGGACTCATTCGGAAACACCCGAGTTTGATTCCCGACTTCCGTCATCTTGATTTAGGTTTTCCACGGTTTCCCGAAATCATTCCAGATGAAATCTAGGGGTGGTTCCATACTAAAGTCCATGGCTGGCTCGTCTCCCATTTTATGTCATCGTCTCTAATGACCTACTGTTGACGACACTTAAATACCTCTTATCTTGCCTTACCATACAGGAGAATGCTGAAGGCATTGATTGTGCCTTTAACCGTCATTATTTGGCAGTGAATCATGAAAATCTCCGGAATGACACGATTCAGTAACACTGTACAAAATCATGTTTGTTGAAGATTGTCACTTAATCTCTCAACGGTTGGACGATAACCGAAATCACAACTGATAGGCATGGTTATTGGTCCACGAACATCTTCTGCCTTACTACATATGTGTAAAATTTACTGAAAGAAGTAAATTTAGTTGGAGTTTGTTTATTTGAATTGGTAAAGGGCAGCTTAATATTGCTCTTTATAATAAATACAACACACCAAAATGTTTATGTAATGTCAAATTCTCAACTTCATAAGCTCTCACTACTTTACGACAATGTAAACCTATACATTTTACATAAAAGCAGAGTGTTTTGTGAATTCCTTTAATATTCCCGTTTCTCTGATTTTTCCAAAGTGAAATCAGAATCGCTTAGCTACTAAGCTTTTATATAAACTTCACTAATTTTACTTATAATTATTTCAAATATAATGATTTTATCCAGATGACGAAGTTTTCTCTTGTATACGTTTTTAATGTATCTATGTTTTGGATTTTACTGCAAATAGCTAAATAAATATTCTATACATAAAAAAATATTAGCCAATGTGTCCAAACACCAAAAATTAACTTTTATTTCCTTACTAAGCATTTCATGAAAAAAAATCTATTTTGCTGTCAGGTAATATTCATTTCTGTTCAAAAATGTTGCGCACATCTGTTAATAAAAACATAATGCATAAATAACGGTAAATTTAAAATATTTTGCTGGTATTGGTGAGTTTTATATTCAGTATCCCACGTATGTGAATAAATACAATTTTAAATTATCAAAACGCATTTGAGAAAAAATATTCCTTAATTACTTTTCCCCATTACAATAATTTTTTTCTGTGATATCATTGAGATTTTTGCAATGCACATTACTCTTTACCTCAATAATAAGTTAGATCAATTTTAATGTTTTTAAAACGCCATTCGTTGAAATAAAACTTTGTTAACAATTAATATTTATTATTTTAAGATTCTCTGATAAAAAACGTATTCTAATGCCTAAGTGAAATGCTACTCTTTCGAAACCAGTTCTAGCAACTATTCATGAAAAATTTTAAATTGTGTGAGATATAAAAATGTACTCATACTAGTTGGCACACACGAAAGAGTTATGTATACGAGTAAATTTTACTTAAAATAAAAAAAGTGTTTTAATTATTGGAACAAACGCACTTAAACGAAATCATGTTATTCATTTTATACTAAACGTATTTCTAAAATTTTGGTTTGTATTGTTTAGGGTTTCAGGAATATAAAAGTGTGTTCTTGTTTTTTATTGAATAATCATTTAGCTACAGAACGAATAGTGAATAATTGAATAGTCAGGAATTACACTGGAGGACCTGCAGTTTGTAAATATTCTGCTCAGTTTTCCTCATATCTTGTATGAAAGCGTTCGTTTAGTCGTCTGCTATGCGTTCTTTTACCATCCATCCGATTGCAATGAAACTATGTGAATTATTGTGTATACGCTCGTGAAGGTTTCTGCCAAAATAATTTTGTTTGTGGGGAGGGGTATGGGCAGCATAATGGGGTCGAAGGGCAGGACGAGGAACCCAAAAATTAGGTGAAAAACAAATTTGTGTGTTGTGCGTGCGCCCACAAAGGTTCCTGCCAACATTTTTATACTTCGTTGGGAAGGGAGAGGGCAAAACGGGATAGAGGGTCAGAACGGGGTACTAAAATAACATTACATAAAAAATGTGGTGAGTTTTGCGTGCACCAACGAAGGTTTCTGCCAAAAAAAAATATAGTTGCTGAAAAAAAAATAGGGGATTCAAACAGGTTACAGGGGCAAAATGTGTACCGAAAAATATTTATTGGGCATTGCAACTCATACTGGGACAACTAGTAAAACATAAATGACTTGGCAATACTTATAAAATATATATATATCTGTTAATTGTATTTTTGAAACATCTAATTACTCGTAAAATAGTCGTGCAAAAATACTGTTTACCTGATAACATTAGTCCGATTAATAACAAAAAAAAACCTCTTGTCACGTGATAAAATCCCTAATAGGAAGTACAAACAGAGAAAATTAAATATAAAGATATTCGTGACAGGAACACGACACACGAGCGTGCACACACACTCACACACTCACACACGCTCATACAAACAATATACATAACTATACATAACAAAACGAATGGGAAGGACGCCATAAATCTAACATGTTGGATGCTTGGGTTCGGAGAGGGATTGGATATCATCTTCGCCAAAGAAAGCACTGGTCCAAGCCGAGTGATAAAATTATTTTCCATCAAGCTCAACGGATGGGAGTAATGAGGGCAACAGGTAGTTACAAAGAGGTTAGAAAACGCTTTCTGCCACCACAGAAACACTGACACAGAATTCCTATGTTTATCACAGTAAATCTGAATTTAAAAAAAAAACTAGTCACTTTTCTGAAAGAATTTAGCACTTTGCTGGATGCACGAAAACGAAACAAAAATTCGAAGCGTAGTGAAGACGTCTTGAATGTCTCACACATGTAAAACGTGAGTAGCAACGAATACCACATGCTTGCGCGGCGCTCGGAAACGTAGAAACGCGAGAATTGCTCAATTTTACGACGGGAATTTTTCAATTAAGTTGGCCGTCGTCTGGAATGCAGGGATTTTAATAACTGCCGGGGTGGTTTGTGCAAGGTTGAGAGGGGTTTGTGGGGTTGTGAGGGGACAGGGAGGGGTAGGGGGTGTTGTTGCAGGAGTGGGTCTTGCGACTGGCGTGATTTACGGGTCCAACCCAGCCCTCGTCTGAATTATGTAACGGCGCGCTGTAAAGACAAGGCGGCCCGCTGGCCGACCGGGTAGGAATTAACTACTGTTTACCCTACCACGGCGGGCCGTTCCGAATATCAACAGCTTCATGTCCTTCCTACTTCTGGCACCTAGCCGACGTCCGCCGATTAAGAATGCACGCCCGCACGACCGGCCGCCTGAAATAAAAAGTTTCGAACTCGCTCCAGATGGCCCGCCGTTCGCATCTAAGGTTCCACCTCATACCTTTCTCCAAACTGCCTTCAACTGCCGCTTTTATTCTCCTCCGGCTGCATTATTTACGCGGCGATCGTAATTTTTTCTTGTCCGTGACAATTTTAAGACTGGCGGCGCTTACTTTCCCCTTTCAAGATTTACCAGGGAAATGAAATGCAATTCCGGGGACTTTACTCCAAGTTTTATGCCGGCCACTGCGCGCTCACGTAACTCTCCCTACCGGAATTCGTAATGACCCAGTGTTTTTACAAATAAATGCCAAATTGAGTCTTGTCATAAAAGAGTACTTTCTGTAGCGGTAAACGGCGTGTATCTTACTTTTCAGAAGTACGATAACTGAAAACGTCATTAAAAATAAACTTTACTAGCTTTGTGTTCTTACATTCTACAACCACGCGCACTGGTTTTATTAAACTTCATCTAGAGTTGGAAGAGGTAAAGGTAAAATTAAAGAAGTTTTCTATATAGGAACAAATGTTTTATACCAGACACTGCACATATTACAGTGAAATACTTAACATTTTTCATATATAACTACTTAAATAACATTGCATGCATGTACACAGAACACCTGTACACAAGTTATATCAATAAAATTAATAAGATATTCTCAAAGTTCCGGGCAAACAAAAAAAAAAAAAAAAAGAGGACACACAAATTTCAGAAAATGAATCGGTCCGAACAAACGGGTGATCCTAACTAGCATGAAGAAGTCAATGAATCAAATTATTTTTGTGTCACATGATGTGATTTTATGTCACTGACCTAATAATATGGCAAGTAGTTTCCTCCGTACTTGCCAGTTTTCACGACTAATTCATAGAGACAGGAACATTTCACGTATCCAATGTCCCTCATCCATTGTCCTATGCATACTCAAGCCCCGTATATTCGTTCATTGTATGTTGTTATAGTGAGTAGCATTTAAGGGCGTTGGACCCGTAAAATTTCATTTTTTTATATTTATGCCAAACACCGTTCAACTTTTGCACATCAGATAACATGTCATTTCCCCAAATAAAAAAAAATCAGGCCCAATAGTTTTTGCCAAATCACGCATCAAAGTCACGAAATGGCCATTACGGTGTAGCCAAAATCAAAAAAAGTAATTAACTAATGAATTCGAAATTACGGGAACTGAAAGCCAGTGTATCAATGCATTTCATGACATGTTTGACAAAAGTTAGTTTTGAATATTTCAGTAGTAGCTGAAAGTCAAAGTTATGCAAAAATTTACTCATTTTCATCAATTTTTAAAAAATACAAAAATATATCGCTTTGTGTTTACAAAAGTGTCTTTAAGTAGTTCACATCATTAAGTATCGATATGAATTATCTTGTTTCTGCAAGTTAATTATTTTTTATTATTTTGGCTACACCGCAACTGCCATTTTGTAACTTTGATAGGTGATTATGCTAAAACTACAGACCCTAATGTTTTTTTATTCAGGGAAATGACATGTTATCTGATGTGTAAAAGTTGAACAGTGTTTGGCACAAATATAAAATTTTGAATTTTTATGGGTCCAGCGTCCTTAATGGACTAGTAGTCTGGACTTGGGCATACATAGGATAGTTGAGTCTAGCGTGTATGTAATTGAATCAGCGAAATTTTCCTGTCACTACTATTCAATTATCACCTCGTGAATGCAAGAATTAGATAACTAAAACCTGATATTTCTGTTTTCTCACTGTAATACTGAAACTTTACTACTTCACGATTTAATGAAGGAATCGAAGGAGTGGGATAACAATCTAGATACTCCAGTGTTGCATGTACTGGCCAATACAAAAAAAAATGTAAGGCTAGGCACACTGAACTACAGGTAATCTTACTGTAATTTGTTCTTAGTACTGTACATAATTAATGTAATTATCAAATTACATGATTTGCAAGTATCTTACTACTTCTACAGAACAATACCTTCATGTTTGTGTTCACGTGAAATATGTTATTTTATGAAACATCGTATCAGCTGATTGCAAATGAGTGAACGCGGAACGATGTTAGCAGCATAATAACCGAGGCAAACCAATTGGCGTGTCATTTCTCTAAGATAGTATGACTCGTCGTCACCAAAGAAATCAGAGGAGGTATATCATCGGCTTCAGCTGGTAGTTAATACCACAATGCCCGTTTTGATAGTGTATTTAGGTTACATTAAACATCCATTTTTTTATATGCGTTCACAACCTAATAAAATCATTCTCCGATTCAGCGCACACCATTTTAAACATTTTCAAAAAACTGTAAGTGACTCGGACAAAAACTTGATCCGATCCGAGTGCTACCGATAGTAACTACTAACACAGAGATTTCTTGTTGGTGTAATGAGAAGTTTGATTTTTGTCAAAGAATTAAACTTAAATTAAGTTAAAATTGGACGTTTTGGCAGCTAAGGATAAAAGTTGTACTCCAAGGGCCCTGACCTATGGAGGATTTCTAGGTAACCGAAGACGACTTCCCAGTTGTACCCGAAGGAAGAATGGCATTGCTGACAGTCGTCTAGGAGGTTCAGTCCAGTTTCGATCACTGCTAGGCAGAGGCGGTGAGATATGAAGAGCATGGTAACGTATAAATGTCATTACCGAGCCTGTTCCAGTCCCGTACCTGCACAGTTTACGTCGATTACAGTCTGCTAAATTCACTGCATAGATTATTATCAAGAATTTGTTGGTGAAGTTTATTTCAAACTCTAGTGACAGTATATACTGTGCTTAAGGTAAAAAATCCACACAGAAGTCCTGTATTTTAAATTCCATACCTATTTCTTGAACTTCGAATATTACATTTCAAATCAAACTCATTTCAACAAATATCAACATAACAAATAAATCAATATTTTAGGTCAGTCACTATCCAGGCTTAACCAACTAGTGTCCTTGACCTAACTTGCCTCACTGTCATGTGTCGACTCACAACAGACACTGACGACTCCTGGACAAAATTCGTGTGCAGCCTATGAGCTGTCAGGGCGAAGAAATGCTGCATGGCGTTCCGCCTGCCGGAATCCAGATGCAGGTACACCACACCTTCATGTGCAGAGTATGTAGTCCGTGCGCAGGCGTACCAGTCCGTGACGCCATTCCATTTGGAGTCCTCGTTTCGACCGCAGACCTCGCGAGTGGTTTGCTGTGCCGGTGTACGTCGCCGGGTGGTTTTTACTCGATGACTTTCTCTGCACTACACAAAGTATCCGTTCTCTATTGCTAGAAACATAGCAGAGTCGCAATTACACATGCACTTCTTACTGTTCTAGATGCGTGTATCACAGTGTATAACTCTAACACAGGTAATTCGATATACTGTCTACGTATATGCAGCTGGTGACGTCACACACATGTTCAAATCACATGTCCACTACTCACTATCGTTCACTACATCTCACCATGGTAGCACGACAGGCCAGTCGCCACCCCGCCACATCAATCACGACCATAACTTTGGATAGTGAAAGGCGAATGTGTATGTGTATAATTAATTGGGAACCAAGTCTGCAGCATGTAGACAAAGTATTCTTCTCTATATTTAAATTGAAAACATGTAAGGAGATGTATGTTGTTTATTTTCCCGTAAGATAACTTGTTTAGCTAGTCAGTAGCCCAACAATCAATGAGTCGGCATGTAATTTCCGTATCAAAACTCAGGCAATCGGCAGCCGTAGACAAAAATAAACAAAGAAATAGGACAATCACATCACATCCAATCTGTAAAACATTTGAGGCCAACCCCGTACGTTTTCATACTATAACTCTCGAAACAATGTATTGAATCCTCGTGTAACCGCTTCCGACACTTCAAACTCATACGTCGTCAGTCGTCAGGTACGCTCTACATTTAAATTATATGCATTATATGCGTTTTGCCGTGTCACATCCTCTTCTTCCTTACAATGATGCAGTGGAGATAGTTTCCAGTGACGACTAAAACATAAGCATTATGGCAATAATGAATAGGGCCCGGTAGTTTTCGCGAAAAGATTTTTGCCCCACTTTGTTTCATTGTCTTACGTGCACACCTGCAGTTCAACTTCATGGCTATTGACAGAGTGTTTCTGTACAGAGTCGTTATTCATTTGACTGTGCCAATCAGTACACGGATAACTGTCACACATCACGTCTGTGATTTGCGGGTTTAACCTCCACACGCTAGGTGTTACGGCGTCCAATCACTGACCACATAGCAGAGATGCAGGTGCGCACGTAAGGCACTGAAACAAAGTGCTGCAAAATTCTTTTCGCGAAAATTACCGGGCTCTAATAATGAAATGAGACAGCAAAACGGTGTAAGTGACAAAGAAACTCGATTCTATGTCGAGGCCAAATCTACTGGGCACTTTTAGCTCCAGGACAAAAATCACTATTACACCTAAATATTCCATGTTTAACGATATAGTGGTCGGCCATAAATAGGCAAATCTCATTGCGATATTAAGCCATCACATACTTCGGCGCTCAGACATCACTAAAGAAATGCATCATCAGCTACAAACACTCGTTCCTGTTGGCGATAACTGATTTGAGCATTTGTCACTACTGATTTTCTTCGGTTGTGATATACTTACATAACTGCGTTAAACTGAATCTGCCCTTAGTTACTCGGGTGTCTGCTGTTACTAACTCGTAGCAGATATTCCGAATCACTTTGTTGTCGGCATATGGCCCTTCATATATTAAAAACAATTTTTGGTGACGTGTTCCCAAAAATGTGATGTAGGACGTTCTTTTACCAAAACAACATCGCCAATCTTGAAACTGTCTGTACTCGATTTCTTCGTGTATTAGCTCTCCTCTTGGTTGCAGTGACTAAGCTATTCTGAACAAGCTTCTTAATTTCCGCTTCATAGTCTACATTTTCCGTTTTCCCAGCATCGTTATCAAGGTCGCAGCGACGGATCGTTGTCATGTCGAAAATCTCCGACCATCCGTTGGTTAGCACCTCGTAAGGGGTAAAGTTCGTCGATGTTTCATAACCAGTTATACAAACAATACACTATAAAAATGGATTGTTCCGGCAAACAGTTAAATAAGGTTGATATTAATTTCGTTGCGATAAAGAAATAAATAAATTACTGTTAAATTAACATTCGCAATGTTGAAGTTACTACTAGAATTTGTTTGCTTCGACAGTACAATTTTGTTGATGTAATTAATTTGGTAGGTAACACTAAATTTTTCGTTAGATGCTATACTTAACTGTACGTGCATTTGGTTTTAACAGACATATTTGTTTCTGTTAAAATTACGAACACTTCATTACTATTCTATTTATTTGTTCATACTACCATATTTGTTTGAGTCAACTATATCTACGACTTACTATACAGAGTTAGTAAATTTAACCATGGCAAATATTAAAACTAAGAAACGATTTGGTTGGAAGCGAAGAAATATGTCCGTTCAAGAAGTCATTCTTGTAATTGCTGTTATATGGTATGCACGTGTTCGTATTTACACACAGTGTGGTTTAGAAAACTTGTCTCACCTTTTTTTTAAGTATACGCATGTAATAAATTTCTAGAGTATTAATTTTTGTGTTCTATTGCATAGTTACGTTAGGTTAAATTACTGATGATAGCTGTAACGGTTAAAACATTTTGCCGAGTACACAAGAGTCTAATTCTAGTTGCATTTCATGCTACTCATAATTTGCTATGTATTTTGTGTAGAATTTTGTAAATGCTACGGAGAGTAAAACAGCGAGTCAGCCAGACTATCAGAATCATGAGTTCATAGGAAAATACATGTCACAGGTGTATGTATGTAAAAATTCATGGTATTGTTCGTAAGTTGTGATGGTCTAAGGGTGCCGACCCCGTGGCTCAGTTGGTTGAGCAGCTGGATTTGGTGCGAGGGGTTCTGGATTCGATTCCGTGGTTTGGCTGGGTGTAAATTTGTGTTCATCCAAATTGTCTCAAAAAACTGATTCTTTACAATTGTCTCGTGACATTTACTTGGGGTTGCCTAAATAAGTCACATTATAAAAAAAAGGGGGGAAGTGTTCGGTGCAGTGATGATGCAGAAGCTCTCGCTACGCCACTGCACTAAAACATTTAAAAAATAAAAATAAGAAAAATAATAATAAAAGGGGTAATGTATGTAGCCGGCAATCTAAAGGCTGCAGATTCAAATCCGTATGCATCCGTAGTTTATTTTATTTACACGTTAATATTATTTGCATAACAGTGGCTTTACAAATAACTTTATTTTAGTGATCAGAACAAACAATATATTTTAAACATCAAATACTTTATTGGTTGCTAAAGCAAATTAAGTAGTTTTGATTTAACTCTGCATGGACGTCATTTGGTTAAAACAACTAAAATATTGCAAACAGAAAATTTGCTTGCGACAAACCTTACATTTGTTTGCAGATATTGAAATATACTATTTGGTTACTTCAAACAAATTTTGTTCTCATTTACAATTTTTTTTCTGTGTAACTTGTGTCACCAATTCTGTTGTTGTTCGTGACAGTACATTCTGAGCACGGTCCCTAAAGACTTTATACTTCTCTCTACTACACTTGATTGTGGATGATACACCTATGTTGTGGTTGGCCGAATACCAAGGGACTTCAAGCCCTCTTGCCAAACTCGTCCGGTGAACTGTGTATCATTATCTGATATCACGTATATTGCTTGCCAATCGTCTTCACTAAGCCTTTAATCTATTCCAACAGGACAGTGGCGTTTGCTTTCACTACAGGGTAAAGTTTTGTGAATATCGTGAGAAGAGGTAGAGATATAAAAATGTGCATATATCTCAAAAGCCAATCTACTGTCTATTGTACTAGACTTATTTTATACATAAGATCTCTCATGTAACAATCTGTTTCTTTCTCTTATATGTTAAGACCAATTTCTTAACTAATATAGGCACACATAACCTGGGCATTTTCAAAGAAAAACTTGTTTTCTATTTGTTTCTGCAGCAATTCCTGATATTCAAAGTTAGGTTTAAATTATTACTGACCATAATACCGAAGCCAATTTTACCCGACCCCGTCCTATATTTTCAGTAAACAAGTTTTTCCGAAGTAGCAAGACCAACCTTCTCAGGTTTCTTTGGCATTGTCAAAAACTTTATGTGAGAATGGACGCCGCTCTTCCAGAATGGGGTGATGAACAACTAACCACAGAGAACTATGTCAATTGAAATGTGAGATCAGCTCACTTGTCAGTGGAATAGACTACATTTGGGACAATTGTCATCCCATCAGAGTTGATTGAACCAGTAATGATTAATGTTCTCTACATACTTCAGAAATATATAACCAAGAAACCCATTGCCCTCTGTAATGGATTTGTTCCGTCATCAATGTATTGCATAGTGAAGTGAAGTGTGGACATTTGATGAGCTCTTAGCAGCGAGGTTTTCGGCGCTAGTGAGAAGTCACATAAATGACTCAAGGGTAGTCTAAGTATGAAGTAAAACTGAATGAAGAGGCGGCGAAATCCGTCAGACAGAATTTGATGAACTTACCTTGAGTAATTTTTCAGAGACAAAGAACTACACACGCGTATACTCATGCTGAAAGATAAATCTCAGCTACGATTGAATAAAGGACCTTGCGCCATACTCACCCAACCTGCGCAAGTGTTACCTGCACTACAGACTCGAAAAAGAAATAAGTTAATAACATGTGGCGTTAAAGAATTCAATCTTACCGCTATCTGTAGTCAAATATTTACTTTAGCCTACTTTCCGAAGGAAAAAGTAGGCTTATGAGATCATCTTCCTGTCTGTATGTGTGTTTGCTTCAGTGCACCGAAATTCATCAAACTTTGTACACATATAGTAGTTAGTACACTGACTTGACTTTTATATATTTCATTTACGCCGTGTTTATATTTTCAAACTGGCGGCCATTTTAACATTTTTATATCAACGTCGATATCTGAGGAAACATACTTTAGAATTCAACAAATTTGGTGCTCATGTACTACAAACCAAGTTGACTTGAATTTTGTATATTTCGTTCATCCTGTGTTCATATTTTTAAAATGGCGGCCATTTTTCGTTTTAGCATAGTATTACATATCTTAGCAAGTTTTTCGTTTATCATATATCTAAATTATTATTATTATTTAATATTCCTAGATGTACGTAAGCCTACTTTGAGGAAAGTAGACTTATCAGTTATGCTGGTAATTTATTGTTTAACTTTAAATGTAAAATTAAATTTGTAAACTTATTCAGTAATAGTCACGAGTGAATTTGCCCGACAATTTCATAAATGTTTACACTATTTAGTCAGATGAAATTTACAAGGATGTGAAGCGTTAGTACAAAAATAAACACGCACCCCTCTTTACCCTCTTTCCTATAATTTTCTAGAATATTGTTCGTATCGTACAATGCTCAGAAAGTCACGTAAGGTATTTCATGATAAAAAATGTAATATCATTTAAACTTATTATGGCAATAACTGTACGGAACATTTTTTTATTGCGTATTACTTGCAAAGAGAACATTGGACTTTGTCTTCTGGCCAGCCAAATTCATGCTGTGCAATTTTTTCGTTTAATTTGCGTATATTTTTATTTAACTACATAACTTATATAAACGTTCCTGGATTCTCAGTAATGTGACATTTTTTTACAGAGGGTATAAAATAACCATTGATTTGATCTCATAAAGCAAATAAATGCTCGTGTATCCTTGGTACATGATGTTCACAGATTGTTATAGTTACCAATTGTATGAATTATTTATAAACCATTAGTAGGCCTAATTGCTTATAAATAATTCACACAATTTTTTCCACAAATCGGATACTGCCCGAATCAGTAGTAAAATTCGGTATATTTTTTCAGGATATAAGCGAAAGGAATCTGTGAGAGTGGGATTCGGGGATTCACCGCAAAATTCTTAACTATAACTATCAGTGAAAACCACGAACCAAGGGTGTGTTAGTGTGTGTGTGTGTGTATGTATATATACATGCATAGCCAACACTCTATACTAGAGCAGGGAAAGAGTTCTAAAACAGGTTCAGTAACGGGTAAGAACGATACTTTATTCACTGAGTACCTAGTGAATAGCTAAATGAACGCCCGTGATTAATTACCGACCCATTCGACGTTAGAGAGATGGGCTTGCATCCATCCTGTTCCAGACAATGAATCGTGGGATCCCTTTCGTCAAGCCAGTGTACTGTATCAGCCGATTTAATTACCTAGACGATCGATGTTACCTGCCTGGGTTGCGCAGATATAGCAAACATCTACTTGTATGTTCTGGATTCCTCGCAGTCAGGGAGTGCTGGCATCCACGCAAGGATAAACCTCTACAGCTTTTAAAAGAAAAAAATAAAACATTGGTTTACATTACGGCAAAGCACAATGCGGATAGAAGCAACAATGGAAGAGAGGGTTATATACGAAATAATGAAATTAATTCTTGTCTCCCATTCGTCGTACGGTTATTTAATTCTCCAATTCTTCACGTAATAAACTATACTAAATTTGAGCTTCCCACAGTAAACATAGCTACACATTTAAAAATGGTTTTGTATCTATTTGTGCAAATATTTTCTACAACCTTCACTTACTTCAAAGAGAAAGATTTTCGAAAGACGATTTTGCACGTGCAGTATCGAAATTCTTGTTCAATATTATACGGTTGCCATCGTTAAGTGCAACGAGCTATATAGTTAACATAGAGGGGTGAAACGCTTCCAAAGCGAAGCCCAATTGAACGGCTATTTTGACCCAAGAAAACATGGCGAACAGCAGTATGGTCAACATTATGTTGAAAATCCGTTATTTGTTCGCATAAAATCCGTTACTTTATAGCTCCACTATATTCCCGCTAAACACAGGAAAAATGCCAATAATTATTGTCATATGTTATACTGTAATAATGCTTAAATTAGCATAGTCACTCTCGTCTCTCGATCGGATATAAGAATCCGCCATTTTATCTAGGGTCAAAATACCACGATCAATTGGGCTTCACCTCAGAGCCTTGGAGATTGCTGTTTCCGCCCCTCTATGTTTACTATATAGCTCGTTCGTTAAGTGTTAACCTCGTTTGTATCGCGTGCAATGAAATTAATAAGTAAGCAGTGTGTTCCAAATGTTCTGTATCAATGACAAAAATCTTTTTTATTTAAGTTTCTTTTCAAAAAAATTCTGATTCTAAAATTCCTTCTCATTTGTACTCTATAACCATAAGCGTTCGAGAAATATGGTTGTGTAAAATTTCCATTGTAATCCTGTACAGTTTTATACGTTACATAAACGAAACCTTGAGTCTGGTATAAGGCCCACTTACATAACAGTAAATGTAAGTGATATGTTCAAAAATACAGCGAAATTTGCACCAGATGAAGACAAAGGCCGCAAATAAATATATTAAAGTTTTGGATGTTTTGCTATAATGACTTTGAAACACAGCAAGGGCAGAACAGTGTTAGCAAAGAAAAGTTTCAATATCATGACTTTCCGAAACCAATAACGAAAATATGAAACAAGACTGGTATTAAGCTTCATAACCTACGTTCCTTTCTTCTAATCAACATAATGAACAGTCAGGTTCTGTTATATGCAGAATATAATTAGTAGACTATTCAGCTACAGCACTGCAATCAAAGTTTATAAATAAGTCGTACTATGGCTCGGCAGTTATCTTACAGCAGTTTATATCTAAAATGGAAAACTGCGGCTGACAGAGATTAGGTTTGCCTCAGGGCGTAGGCTACTACTAAGAACGGATTTTTCGCAATTAAACCCCTAAGGCACGAAAAGGAGTGGGATATTTTTAATGAGCCGTCAAAATTGTTCAAACGTAACGGTAAAAAAAGTTGAGTTTCCCTTTAATAGTACGCTCATACAAATGCTTAAAAAGCAGTTTCAGGATATTTTAAATTGGACGTATAAGGTAAAAAAAAAAACCTAAATAAATTCTTTTCTAGATTATTTTTGATATAGGCCTACATAAAATATTTTGAGATTCGAAACGAATTTTGCTTTAGGACGGTGCCAAATGTACCTTCCCTCCCCTAAAAAAATTATTTCAGAGTTTTTTCCCCGAAATTCTACATCTTGGGATAAAAAAAGGGTTAGTTGGGATTCCATTAAACCTCTTTAAATATACATACACACTGTCGGAATTAACAGTTTCCTATAGATAATACTACATAAATTGTGATTTTAAATAAAATGTCATTCTTGAAGTGCCTATTTAATAGTTACACAATTGTAAATTTCAGTTTGCCATTTTATACTGTGTTAAAAAGTGTCAGTTGGTAGTGTACAAACCGAAATCTAAACATTTTAATTATTCAGCTTAAATACAGTCTGAGTCGACAGACAGCCGAACTAGTGTTAGATAGGCATTCAACTATTACTCGTACAAGATGTGGCAATATTTCTCACGCATTTCTTGTTTCTAGCCACTCAGTGCACATCCAATTTTAAACCGAGCAGCCGAGTGTCTGTACTCAGCGCAGTAACGACACATAACATTTTTATAAGTAAGACTTAATTATTGCAGATAAATAGTCGCCTCAGCTTAGTTTATATTCTACGTTTAAAAACGAACCGAGCTAGATGTAGGCCAACATAAATAGTAACAGAAACATAGTCTTCCTTTCACTCATGGTTAAGATTTGTTTTTAAATATCGTTACGCTAAAAAAATAGTAAACATGTGCCATTTTCCGTTTAACGACTTTCTGCCGGATTTCTGTTATTACATAGAAATAAATGCGGTTTATTGAATGGTCTAGCTTTAAAACCGTGGGATATTCATGAAATTATGTTTTTACACTGCAAGTATATATTTTTTCTAAGTAGCCGTAAGATGTCTTTATCATAAAAAATATTTCGCTTCACTGAGAAATTTCTGTACATTTTATAATGAAAATTTCTGAAAATCCAACTGTCTGAAGAATCTTTTGTAGAACCATAAACTTTATCCCTGTAATATATCAAAATTTTCTACTGAAACATTTACAGTTTTGTGGGAAAATTGTTTTGGAAACTAGGTTTCAATAAATTCTCTTAAAAAGACGTTGAATTTTTAAAATTGTAGTGCTTTAGGTAGAGCTGAATCGCACAAGGTAGCAAGGCATTGAAACTAGCTATTAATGAATAGTTGTTGACTGATTAGGGAGAGTGGCTTGAATCCCACATGCTACAACTGGTCCTTGCGTGCTACAAACACCATTTTAGTACATGATATGTAATTGAAAGTCAGCAACATGTATTCCAGGAAGACAATATTTTGCTTCTTGTAAAATGTGGAGGTCGTGATGATTTGGGAATGTTTAATTGAAAATAACAGTGTAATGAGACATATGGTGCTGCACTTATAATGCTCCTATTGCATAAATGGAGTTAACAATCTTGAAATAACACATGTTATTATGTTTACGCTAAATATGAGAAGTCTGAAGTTTTCAACAATTAAAAATTTTTAATAATGTAGGTGTCACATAGTTTATTTGCTTTTGAGTGGTTAAACACACGAAATAATAGTAAATCTAAACAAGCACATGTTTAGACTACCTTTTATGTCCAGAAATTTCCGCATAATAAGTAGCCTATACCACACAAATCCTGTGATAAACTAGAGACGAATATGTTGCGGCAAAATGTTGTATGAGGACCTTTTCCTCGTGCGGCAACACAGCACGAAGAAATTTCCCTCAGGCACTCCACATCCAGGTATTATGCATGTAAACGACGTGATAATTTAAAATCGTGTTTGGAATGCTCGGGATTTGAACACGTGTCCATAATATGATGGTCAGAACAATATTAGTAAGATAAGGTAAGGTACATGGGCTTAACGTCTCGTCGACAGCGAGGTCATAGTAGACGGTCACACACAACTTGGTATAATGACAGGAGCTGGGAGAGGAGTTGGCCATGGACTTTGTTAAGGAACCACCCCAGCATTCGCCTGGAGCGATTTTGGAAATCCCTGGAAAACCGAAATCAGGATGGCCGAAGCCGGAGATCGAAATCAGGTCCTCGGGAATGCGAGTCCCACATGACCGTGGCGCCACCCGGCTCGGTAGTTGTAAGGTATCTGCGAAACGTAACAAAACGTACTCCCAAATTAGTCTACGTCTACAAACCTAACACTATTTCATACAGTGGCTGCTCGAGGGTTGTTGCCAGGGAGGGCATAAGTTACCGAGAACTATACACTCGTGTGCACGCGCCGCCTTGTACCAATGGCCATGAAATATCAACTGGCTACTCATTGTGTTGTGAGCAGTCAGTAATAAGCGGCACCTACATACCAGCGTGTCAGTGGCTGTAGCATCAACTAGAGCACAACACTATACAGTTCTCTGCAACTTGTGCCCTCCCTGGCAACAATCTACGTGCCACTACTGATTTCTTACAAGTATAAAATTAAAATGGTATCCCCCTACTTGAGCACCTGTAAACGCTGCTTCAACCCTGGCCAGCCACTCGGCTGGCAGATCCGACGCGGCCTGGTGATGTCGGCGTAAAAGCAATTTCTGTCAGAATCTCCGCGAGGTAAGGAAGTCTTAAAGAATGAGGCTGCTGTATTTTCCGGGCAGGTTGCGGCGTGTTACGTCGTGTGGTAAGGGGAAAAGAGGGGTAGCTTGCCCATCGCTCTTCGAGGGCCTCACCCAACCCTTGCCAGCCCCTATAACGCGACCTCCATAAACCCATCACTTGG
The DNA here is from genome assembly GCA_003012365.1 of Medauroidea extradentata. Taxonomy (NCBI): domain Eukaryota; kingdom Metazoa; phylum Arthropoda; class Insecta; order Phasmatodea; family Phasmatidae; genus Medauroidea; species Medauroidea extradentata. The sequence continues at coordinate 83,496 of PNEQ01109195.1, forward strand.
CCAGGGACGCCAGGGAAGTTGCTTCCCGTGGTTTAGGTGGGGAATTGTGTGGCAGGAGGGTGGGGGTGGTAGCTCCCGCCTAACAGATGAGGCAATTCTCAATCCCGCCATCCTCGACCTGCACTGCTATATCCACTCCGGCCGCCAGTGAAATATTTCGACAACCGTTTTCGCGCGCCAAGTATTAACGGCGGGTTGAAATACGACCGGGCGGTCGTCGACGTGGCAAGGACGTCTTCCAGGGTTGACGGGGCCACGACGTGTTGCGATTTTGTGCGACAGAGCGCGTGACGTTAAAATGACCAAGATGTCATTTTGGCTTAAGGAGGAATGTTAGACAATTTTACTGTATTTTCAGTTCTTGAGTAATAACATTATTTTAAAATTGTATTACCCAAATTTTCTTTTCGACAAAGCATAGGATATATTCTTGGTAAACTGCTTGACATAAATAATAATGAAATCTTTCATTAATTTGTCACGCAGAATCATTTCAAGAGAAATCTCTTGCAATGATTCCGCATGACAAATTATTGAATGATTCCATTGTTGTTTATGTTGAGCAGTTTACCGCGAATGTGCTTTGCTTTTGATAAAACTATTTTAATAAGTGTTATGACTGAATAACTGAAAATACAATAAAATTGTCTATCACTCTCCTTAAGGGCGTTCATGTGACAAAAATTTATAATTTTATTTTTGCGAGACATAATGATCGCTTTAAAGACGTTACTTGTGACTACATTTTCCACTTGCAATTTTTTTTGCTCTCATAGTTTTCCCAAATAGAAATGACAAAGTGGAAATTTGCATGTTACGGGGACATAGGAATAAAAAAAAAACCAAGTGACATATTCGAATGAAGTGATTTACACTGAAAACAGATATTCACACAATGAGATTTCTTTGTATTTGTTTGTAAAAAATCTGAAAATGATAGCAGTTTAGGCCTACTTCAGTTATGCCAGTAATTAAATAATGACAAAATGACTTTGTTGCGAGTTGAGCATATTGCCCATATTATCTAATTTCAGTGTAAATTATTTCATTTGAGTAAGTCTATTTGTTTTTGTTATTCCAATGTTCCCGTAACTTACAAATGCTGACTTTGACATGGCGCTATGGAAAAACGATGAGAGTTAATCTTTTTTTTTTTTTTTTTTCAAGTGGAAAATGTAGTAAAAAGCAAAGTCTGTAAAACGAACATTATGTAGTGAAAATATAAAATTATGAATTGTGGTCACGTGAACGCCCTTAAGTGGCATCCCTAGATTGGCAGCGTTTGTGTGTGTAAGGCAGGAGCGGTAAGGTTGCCACTAACTGACGTATGTAAGCCATTATCGCCTCTCCGCGCAAGCTACCCAGGTGGCGTGCAGTGCTTTCCTATTATCCTTTTTTCTATGTGACTTTAAGTGGTGACTACATTATTTTATTTGTTGGCAGCACAATTCAAAGTCAAACCCTTTTGTCTATAGTTATGTTTTTCGAATCCGGTTGCTATTTTTTTTTCCGTATACAGCAGTCTGTAAAACCCATCTTTGGCCACTTTGAGACGCCCGAAAATGATGCTTGTAATTAAAGGGCAAAATTTTTGAAACTATAGAGATATAGTTTGAAGTGTGTGTTCTTTTCGCAGATATGAAAATATATTTACGTTAAATAGTTTCATCATAGAAAGAATAGCCATAATTCGCTGCAACGCGTTTGAATCGCAGGTCGGGAGGCCCCTTAAGGTGCTCGCCTACTGGCCGAGTGTTTGTGTGAGTGAGGCAAGGCGCTAAGGGCGATGTTGACCGGCTCATCTGGTGCGGTATCGCCTCTACCGCAATACATTGAAACGGTGTGCAGTGGTATCGTAGAGCACTCGCCTGACTGACACTATCAGTGGTGACCCCATCTCTGGAATACCGAAATCAGAAAGGCCGGGGCCGGTGATATCCGGCTCCCCAAAAGTGAGTCCAAACGTGTTTATCGTTGCGCCACCACGCTCGAAAAAAAGAACAGTAAATATATTGTGGAGAGTCTAGTAACTGCACGGACTCACACGTTCATCCCAGGCATAATGGCTACCGTTACGTCACAGCTTCCAGCCACTAAGAACTCTTCGTGTCTGCCTTTTTTACCCCTGCGGTGCGGGAAGAAAACAGTGCCCATTAGATAAAACCGCGGGCATTGCATGCCAGCCACCGCGGCGTGATTACGTCTGGAAGGCTGGAAGGTGTGGGGGTAGCAGAGGACGGACGTAAGGGGGATAATCGCGCGCGTCATTCGCTCCCACTAGTTGTGTCAGAAAATGGCTGGTTGAAAGGGGGAGAGGCGTTTTAAAACTCCGGAAACAGAGTCCCGCTAGAACTCTGCGGGTAAACACACCCATGCCATCTCACCTGGCTAACCGTCGAGAGTGGTAGGTTTTAAGCATACGTTGCGACCGTGCTGGAGTAACCGCGGCTGAATTACTGAGATGTAGTAAGGAAGGGGGGATGTATGAATACATCTCCCCCTCCCGCCGAACAACCCAGAATTTCAATAAAAATTTCAAAATTATTTGTTAGTTCCTGTTGAATAAATATAACTGCAAGTATTTCAAACCAACCAAGTCAATGATTATTCTGTGTATTCGCATGTTTTATTTTCACGCGCTGGTTAGCGAAAAATTGTAAACATGGACGAAAGTAAGCAGAATTGTGGTAAAACTTCTGTAATTGATATCTTTGTTTTGAAGTGATACATTCGTTTTGAATCAAACTGCAATAGAATAAAATTAGTTCAAGCTACGACTAACTTCATATCCATTTTTTTTTTTAATTTTGTAATATGTATTACTTTTTTTCTGAACAGGGTTAATCTTTTATTGCCTGAAAACATCCCTCCATATTCTGTTCAATGTTATTATTAACTCAGTAATCAGAACCTCGTCTTGTGTTTAAGTTAACCGTTGGTTACCACCAGTTAAACTGCAATTTTATCTTAATCATAACTTGCACAAAACAAAGCAATTCTAACCAACGCACAAAAGAAAAGACTTTGAGAAATCAGCCCTAAGACTCATTATAGGCCTAGTTAGATTATTTTAGCTATATGGATGACATGGTAATAAAAAAATACATCCACGAAAGAAGCATGTTTTAAAAGTAACGGTAGGTATACATAGTTAAAATTTTTACGTATATGCTGGTATGAACTGGATGTTTGTGCATGATGTGACAGTGTTTACCAGGATCTACACGGTAAAATATACGCATACTCATCCATACTCACTCAACAGCATGAATGGAGGAAGTGTGAAAAAAGGTATCGCTCGTTGACTTCTGATAATGTTGAGAGGAACAGATGTGCGTCGTCCCATGTCTGACGTGCATAGATAATACAGTATAGGCAACCACGTTCACGTGTACTGGACCGACGTAATATATTCTGGGAAGAGACGCGTGTCTCTGAAAGACGATGCTCGTCTTGAACAATATTATACCACCGTGTGATTACTCCCGGTGTTTCCGCTCAGAAGAAAGGGTGTATCTGTGAAAACCGATTGCCACTGGAAGAAAACATCTTGTGGTGAAGTTGAGGCATCAATCAAGTACTGTACCCTTCATTATGCGAAACCACCTGGTGAAACGGAAAGTTTTCATGTATAGTGTTTCCATTCATCAGGCAGAGGTACAAACGCCCACAGAATGACACGTTTGGCTCACATGCACGGATACTGTTAGGAATAGCATTCTTGTCTGTTCCGTGTTGTCATCAAGGTCGGAAAACTATGCTACACTTTCATCCCAAGAACAAAACAACAATGGAAGCACATGACTCCACCCCCTCCCCTACCTAAAAAAGATAAAAAAATCAAGTCGCACTCACTAGTTCTGGAACGGTGGAAACGTCTTTTTTCTTCACCCACAAGGGTCCTCTAATTGCAGTCTTAGCTTTCGAGGGTTAGGCACGTAGAAGTGGTAAAGTTTAAGACGTTTCACCTCTAATTGCTGTAGCGATATTTAGGATTGGAAATCAGAGAAGCGCCAGTTGAAAAAGGGCTCTGATAATAGTCTGCAAGGGATTTGCTAGATCGGCCAAATGGGCCTATAACCAAAATGTATGAAGACACTTCGCAGAAACTGTGGTGTGCCATAAGGTCAAAATGCCCTGAAATGTCATAAAATGGCATTATCATACACTGTGTTAACGCTTGCTGAACACTTCCATATTGGTGAGGAATAATCTTCATCGATTTGTTTGGAAACGACGGTCGGTCTTCATCCATTTGTATTTGGAGAGCTGAAGAGAAAAGTTAGTGGAAATAGGTTTTGATTAGACGAAGGAGTTGTAAAAGGTATGCAATGAGATTGAATTTATAACTGCCGTAGTATCAAATAAAGAAAACATAATTTAGCAAGAGATTAAGAGTGCTCAATTGTTGTAAAAAAAATGTTCAAATTGATTGGAGTTTTGAAGTAAGAAATGGTTCGCGCTCATAAATGTCTTCGCGCAACACTGGAAGGAAAGATAATGTGAAATTGACTCTGGAATATACAGGTTGGACAATAAAACACAATTCTAATCAAAAACATTTAATACAATTGAATACAGTTCTGTGTACTATTTAACACGCAAGGACATGTAAGTATTAAGAGCTTAATGTCTCGCTGACAGTGATATCAGTACAGTAACGACGAGATGAGCGGCCGCTGTATATGCTAAAGAACTGTTTCAGCATTTTGGACAAAACAATGGAAGATCAAATTTATTATTAGGAAGCCAGATCGAAACCGTATCTTTCAGAATACATGTCTGAAGTGTTTTACCACTATGTTGTCTTGATTGTTCATACGAAAAAAAAGTCTTTATATAAAATGTAAATTTTAAGAAAATTCATGGAACTGTTAGTGAGGAATGAGTCATACGTGACTGGCTGTCCCAACTTGTTTGTTTTTTTCGTACTTTGGGAGAAGAAGCCGAAGAAGCACTAGCGTGCAGGATGAACTCCGTCGATTCTTGTTATTTGTAATAGTAGACTGATATTTTGTAAAGTGTTACTTCTACAGTCAACAGAAGACTTTGGTTTGTGTTGTTAAAACTCAGGAAGTGAGATGTTTATTAACTTTGCAGAAACATTTCATGTTACGGATTCAACAAACACGAAAGGCCCAAAGTTAAAGAAAAAAAACATATTTCCTCAGATATTCTTTTTTACTCTTATTTTTATGAAATGCGTTTGGTTTAAAAGGAACATAAGTAATATTCACTGGATATGTGCACATAGGTTATCTGTTTGTCTTATATTTTGTGACAATAAAGTGTATGCTATACGTAATGTAAAATTATGTCTAAGTCATGTGTTACAAATATTCGTATGACCAAAACAAACGGTAACATACGTAACACTGGAAATTATGCTCCGGTCAACGTGTCAGTTGCACAATATAAGATTTGGTCATCTGAGCAACGATGGAAACACATTCTATTTTAAACATTTATTTAATCAGAGGAATCGTCCCGACATATTTCAGTATTATTATTGTTTTACGTAACTGATAGAAATAATGAAAAATCAAGCACCTTCTTATTTAATATAGTCAGATAGTACCTTACGAGTGAACATACCACATGATCTGATAAGAATAGCTGTCTGCAACGTAAATAGTTAACGGATATGCAGTCTTTTGCTAGAATTTCCGGTAGGCCTAATTAATTCATAATATCATTATTTCGCTGTCCAATTGAGGAGTGTCTGTTTAAAAGGTGCTAGTTCCACCTTTAAAACGTTGTTGGGAAATATGTACATTCACTCCCTTTTGATCATGATCGTCAAGTTTGGGGTGTGTTTCATCAAAGAAATTCATTGTTTTGCTCGGGAATGCACATGGAATTCGGAATTAGATAGTTCTGAAATACAGGATTATATTATGAACAGATTTTTTTTAAAAGTGGAATTAGCACCTTTTGAACAGACACTCCTCAATTGGTATGATAGCACAGCATACGAAAAATTAGTAATATTTTGAGACACGTGAATAGTTGAAGTCATTTCTTTCCGGCTGTTAAGAATTCCGTTGAGTGTGTCATTAATTTTAATTTCGGTCTCAAATGGATAATTATTTCAGGCATATCCCATTAAACTAAGCAAACAATATAACAAAAAGTTACCTCACTGATTCTTCATCCGTGCCTGTAGCGTTTGATATTGTTGATGATACAACGAAGATTCTCTTAGCAATTTTTTTAAGTCTGTAGTGAGGCCAGTACATAGTTTTAGGTGATGTGATTAAGTATAAATGAGTATTTTAAAACTTCGAGTACGTGAGATTTTTTAATGTTTGTTGCAATAGGAGTTTACAATTAGAATTTATTGGTTTGTGGACATACGCCATTGCAATGGCAATTATGAGTACGTACTTTCTCTTTTTAATGTGATACAATCTTGAATAATATGCTCTTAAGAAGGAGCAAACTGAACTTTACGTAGCGCTTCTAGGGATAGGACGTTTAGAATAAATTAAATTTAAAACGCTAATGACGCATTCTTAATAGTAGGAATAAATGGATCATACAAAAAAAATTAATTATAATTTTTAATTTTTAATAAATATTACCTATTACATGTGCCACAATCAAGTATCCGAATATTGGTACAATCCCCTGATCTAGTGTACTTTTTCACCCTAATTTTTGTTTCTTTGTTAATTCTTTCCTCCCCTTAGAAAAAGTCCTCTCCTAGCCCGTGAATATCAACATAACGTGTCACGCGTGTTAATGTGAAATGATTAAACATAGTCCCAATATCTTTATGAATTTAATGAACACACACTTCAATCTATTCTATAATGTTTTTTAAATAAATTTACTTCATAAGCAACCATGGTTTCGGAGTCTAAAAAATCGTTAAAAACTGATTTTTCAGACTCCTCTACCTAAAAAAATACTTACGTATTTCATGAAACAGATTCAGGGATGCATTTATTTCTCGATATGCTTTCCACAAATAAAATATCAGGATCACATCTTAAAAAAGTCCCTTCGAAATGAAGACTACTACAAAAACTTTACGGTTCAATCTAGAGTTACGCGTATAAAGAAGGTATTATTTAAGAGTCTCGTACGTATTGTTTATCTCTTTACTGACTTAAACTGATAAAAAAAGTTATTCGGGGACTTTTCTTAAATTATGTTGCTGCGCGACCATTGGTGTCGAACAAACCAATTTCCCAGTGATACTATAGCATGTATATATAAGGTAAAATAAAGTTACGGAATGAACCGTTAAGGTTTACATTTCAGCAAATTCGTTGTCTGGGAAGGGAAGAGAAGTTTTATTTGCTACCTCAGGGGATGTAGACGCAGGAGAGGGAGGGGAAAATAGATAGCTGAGCCTGACTCGCTGGATGAACAAGGGTTCTTCGTGGCAAAGGAGGGCCGCGTTATTGCTGGCTGCTTACATGCCTGTCAAGGAAGCAGAGGCAGCGAGGGTGTTCGGATCCAGTTTTTACGGACATGTAGGGCGGTCATCGCGCCGCGGCACCCAGGGATTTGTCAGGAGGGCTGGCTTACCATAATCCTCGGCATGTGACTCCGGACCGGGTTGAGGGGAGGCGGCGAATGGTATAGGAAACATGTTACGACGGCGGAGTCGGGCCGCAACAACACCCGAGGTGCGGAGAGCTGCGCGGCTGTGTGACGGCTGGGAGGCAGTAAAACTGCCGGGACGTGGATTAGGGGTCGTGGGATGCTGGAGGCATTCCCTGAGGCTTGATTCTCCTTGTTTTCTTGGCACCTTTCTTCCTGGCCCCTGTCGAAAACATGTCGTTCCGCCTCCCCAAGCCAGCCGTGCCGACATACCCCTCCTCACCTTCTGACTTCCTGCGCAAATCAAGACCCATACAACATACACGGATTTATTTTATTCTGGTTTGTAGTTATGCACAGGGAAGAAGATAAACTTACATACAGTTATTTATTATCAACTCAACAAATATGTACATACACTCAATACATTTTGTATTTAAAATAAGTTATAAAAATTCTAACTGATAAAAATATGTGGTTTTTATTTACTTTTGCATTTTTAAAATTGCTAATAACACCACTTCAGTCACACTGAGTTCTAGCAACTTAAGAAAAATCAAAACTAATTTTTTTTAGTGTATTTTTGGTCTGGTAGCTTTTTTAGACTTTTTGTATAGATTAAGGCAAGTACGTATATAAGATTATATACCGTTTATTTTTTTACATTTATTGATTTTGTTGCTGAATTGATTTGTGCTAACAAAAACTACAGTGAAAAATTTATGAAACAAATAGAATGTCATTTCTTGTTTTCCTATTTGAAAGGTGCTGGTAAAAGAATTTCAGTAATAATTTATAATTTTTATTTTAAATCATTTAGCATAACGTTTAATTTTACACTTTTTCTGTAGACAATATCTTCATTTGCCAAACAAAGGCCCATTTTTATGCAGGAATAAAATATCAAAAGTCATGTTGGATTCGAGCTGTGCTCACTGCGTTAAACTGTAAAACAAATGAAACAAAACTTATTTGTGTAGCGTAAAATCGTTAACAATAGTTTCATTGAAAAATAAGGAAGTTGAAGACAATTAAATTTACAGCAAAAAGGTAGTTACCAATTTTATTGTGGATGTGTTGGTTTTCCCGTAATAATGGTTTGAAGGTGGTGTTAAATTTTTCAAGGTTTATGTCATCTATATCACACTACCAGAAATGTATATTTAAAAGCTCTACGTCCAAATGAAGTTGCATTCATGGGAATAATTAAATTTTCATTTGCTTATGAATTGATCTTACTCTTTTAAATCAGAACATTTGAACTGTGGTTCCTACCCTACACTGTAAATTGTGCGAAAAACACGTTTTATAGTGTAACTTTGTTCATGCTCGTTTGACTGAAATCAAGTAGAATAAAAATGGAATACAATCAACTTTACTACAAAATATAGCAAGCAATTTTATCGTAGATATAATAGTTTTCCCGTAATAGTGGTTTGAAATTTTTTTATAAATTTTAGGAGGACGTGGTACGTAATTCAACGCTAAAATCATTAATCTATAACTGTAGGTTTATTGAAGCCAATTTGCGAAAATTAAACAGTAGCAATCCGAGACAATAGTTTTAGCTAACGTTTTAAACATGAATATTTCCAGTGTTACGAACTTCTGAGGCACAATCTCTGACGCCGGAACCTCGTGCATTTAACTGCTGTGCAAGAGATCAAGCGTAACGAATTAGTAATTTTGGATAAGTATTTACTCATAAAGTTGGTAAATACCATTATCTAGGATTGTCATTGAGTATTTTATCCACGTTGGCTTCGAAAAAAATCGAAGGAAACAAATGAAGTTTTCATCGATTATTTATCTACCACGCACTCTTAAGGTAACGCGCAACTCATCATACTACAAAAAATATATAGTTCAAAGAGTCATGTTCTGACAAAACTACTCACATATCCACGTACTCCTAAATAATGTTAAACAATACGCATACAATTGACACAGAAGAACACGTTTCAGATTGTGAAAAATACTAGAAATTTAAATATTACGACGAGAACATTGTGTTAGCGGTATTTAACGTCGGATTGGTCACCCGAGTACGTAATGTATTAAGTATTATCTAGATGGTGACAGTAACAGCAACTAGTGCAACGCTTTGACATTAGGTTGATAGGCAAATGTGAAATGAAAATGAAAATGTTAACTGGAGTATCTGCAGTGTAAGAACGTACAGTAAGAGTCAGAACATGTGGCAAAATGGATGGAAATTTTTTAATATTTGAGGAGGCTGCAAGTACTAGAACGAAAGAAATAATTGGTGGTAGTTTCAAATACGCAAAGCCGAAACATAGTGACAAGATGGTCCTACTTCTGTCAACCTGATTCAACTGTGCCAGTCGATCCCCTTCTGCTCTTCAAAAGAATGTCTATCATAAAGGAAAGTGAGGACGAGTTACGTGCTTGCTTGAGGTACGAGTTGGCTTCCCTTCCCTCTCGCCATGCTTGCTGAATTGAAACATAATGTTATGATCTCAGTTCATGTGTTGAAACTTACCTGTGCGTTAACGACTCGCCATTAATTTCTGCACCACATTTTCGTTTTCTTTCATTAATAACCTTAAAAAAGAAAATAATTACTTTACAAAAACAATTTCTGACTCTGTTATTCTGGAATCACAATAACCAGACGAACCCGACACTACAGCACTAACACAGCAAAATTTAAACTGGGACTAATGAAAATCAAGCTCCCTCTCGCTATGATTGATGTAACTGGAGTTGCGTAAAACTAAAAAATTTCTTCTTCTGACATTTTTGAAACGACAGTCGAATGGTACAAACACTAATGTTAAAACATCATTGATGGTATTTTTCTCCTGCATCAGTGTGTGTGGCAGCAAAATCAAACATTTATTCTGTTTGCGATCTTTACTTCAACTTTGCCCGAAATTGCTTCAGTGATAGTCTTCTATGGGTATCAGGAAGCTTTAACTAACACAAAAGTAGTAGAACGTATTCGTCGATCTTCGAGGTATAGTGCAGCTGATGTGCAAGTTTAGGGGAGCGTGGAGCCAAGATAACTTTTTGGCCAGCAGTAACTAGAGTAGAGTGACCATTAATCTGAAATTAACATTTGAGCAACAACATTTTGTCACTTATACAGCTCCAGCCGTTGCGATGTTATGATACTTAACAACGATTCAACGGTCTTTTGAGAAAGCTGCAGTCATCGTTGGAGAAGACATACCTTTATTGGTATTCTTGTAGAAATGGCTCCTCTCTCGAAATGCATCAAGAAAACCGAGAAAGATATGGCCGAAACCAAAATATGTTCTTAAGATATATTGATCAAGTGCTCTGAATGCAAGAAACACATTTTGTACCTCCACGCCATGACGGGATGTGATACAAAAACTGTTTAGTTAGAGAAAAATGAAAGGCAGTTCAGCTGTTGAAGAAGCGGCTAGATTTATAGACTGGTACGAGTATGTTTAAGGATCCTTACACCAAAAATATATTGTTGAGAGATACAATGGATCATTTATGTTAGCATTGTACAGAGCACTATTATCTTAAATATCTCTATACGCGAATATCGCTTCAAAGGTTTCACGATGTCAGTAGGGAAAATAGAAGCGAGTAATTTATCATTGCCACCGCCAACAAAACATGTAACTTGTGTGTATTTATTCATTGAGTATCACTACAAACATACAAATAAATTAAACATATGACTACTTTGGCAGTGTGTGGAAATGTGAGCAGTTTTACCACAACGTGAAACTCTGAACTATATATTTCATTTCAAGCATCGTCTTCAAACCGTTATTACGGGAAAACTCTCACATTTACGATAAAATTGCTTACTACTGTACCTTATTCGTAATAAATTTGTCTTCAACTTTTATACGACATATGTTTCAGTGAAACGAACATAAACGAAGTTACGCTGCAAAATGTGTTTTTAACACTTTTTTACAGTGTATTTAGCGAACACAGCTCACATGTTCTGATTTAAAAGAGAATCAACAATTAATGACTGAATAACAATTGAATTATTTCACGAATGAAACTTTATTTGGAGGTCCAACTTCGAAATATACATTTTTTTGGTATGATCAATATCATACTATCTTGCAAAATTTGAACACAGTCTTCAAACCACTACGCGAAAACCATCCCATTTTCGATGAAATTTCTGTCAAAATTTTTTGTAATGAACTTAATTGTCTTCTAATTTTATCAAACATATTTTTCAATTAGATGACTGTTAACGGTGTCACGCTACAAAAAGGGTTCTCTTGCATATTTTTACAGCGTAGCGGAGCTCGGAACCTACATGACTTTTGATATTTTATTCCTCTCATCAAGATGAAAGTCTGTACCAAAAATCATCCTTCTGGGATATTTTCCGAAGAGAAAGTCTACAGTTCCTAACCTATGTTAGGATTGCAATTGTGTGGCATTTACCGATAGTGCAATCTATATCTGAATCCAATCCTCATAATTAGGAGCGCTATACAATAAGATATATTTTTTCAGGCACTGTATGTAAGGACATTTTATTTACGTTATCACCTTTGAGTTGGAAGATCCCCGAACCTATACTATTATATTAAATCTCTATCGTCGAAGACATCGCTCGCATACTGGGGCATATAAAATTATATTTTTTTTTATCGTGGCAGTACTTAAAAAGTATGTAAATTTATCTTTAATTCTTATACATTAGTACTTAGTTTTTTCTTATCGCCAGTCCCTTCTTTGCTCTGCCATATGGGTAGGAAAGGAATATTTCATCACAATCTTAAAGAACTTCAAATATTTGTAACCTGTGTAGAAGTTGACACACTTTTCACGCTTTTAATTGCTCTGTAAATTTGTTCAGCTTTGTCGGAATACTTAACACTCTTAAAGGGTTTTCATACTTGTAGGATACGAAAATCTTTGCGCAAGAGGTTTAAGAATGTTGAAATTACTTTCAAAGTATTATTGAAATTCAGTTATTATAGAGGTCTAGATATTATCATATTAAAAATTATAAATATGAGTTTTCCATTTTTGTATAGATTTTGTGGTTTCAAGCCTTTATTTTTCTAAAAACAATTTTTAGTTTTTCACTTGAAAGTAAAGCATACTACCATATAGCTCTATATAAATCAATGTCCGCTGATAATATCTACTCGGACAAAAAAATTCTCATAGAACTTTGACGAGTAGTTCAGATTTTATTGACGACTGAGTATTCCAGTCCTCCGCTCGACATCGAACCTTTCCATACCCCTTAACATCGAGGTCTTAAGCTATGGTGGGGGGAGGGAGCGACATGAGATGAGCGCTGGAATGAAAGGGGTAGGGGAAACGGGAGATCCCTGAGAAAACTCGCCAACCAACGGCATCGTCCGGCACGATTCCCTCATGCGAAAATCCCGGGACTGTCCCCGCCGGGAATTGAACCCGGATCGCCTTGGTGGGAGGCGAATTGTCTGACCATTCGGCGATATTTTAGGGAGAACTGCCATCGATGACCCCACGGAGAGGAGGAATGCACTGAGCAAACAATTTACGCTGACAATACTTGCCAATGATTTTTACGAACGAACACAGGACTGGTCACGTCCTGTGAAGTTGTATAAGGCTTGTACTCACACGGAGAGAAGCAACTTAAAAAAAAAGTAAGGTGCCGTGCTTATTCATTGAGTCGCGATGAAACTCATAACTTACTCTATAAAAATTATTTGTAAAAATACCACACTTATACAGAGCAATGTTCAAAAGTAGGTATGGTAAAATATTTACCATGTGTCAGTAGTACCGTTCCTATACATTTGAAGCAGTCAAATCTACACTAATGTTACCAGACTTGTACAGTAAAAATACTCAATATTTGCACTATTTAGGAGCTAACGTGTGATATGTGGTGCCCCATACTTTTTAAGTGTTAATAACTTCCATTATTGCTGAGGCAGTTTATTTTACTGTGAACTCGAGGAAGGATACCAGCTCCGGGGGGGGGGACATGCCAGTCACACGAGTATTCTACGTTTCGTTACATTTTATTTAAACTTATTTTTTAAGTTATAGCTCATTACTGACTTACCCAAATGACCAGAGAAAGAAGTATTCTATAGTATTTTTTTCGCACATTTATTTAAGCGTTAAGACATCAGAATTCCTAAACTGTTTCATCTTCCTTCGAGTTACCTTACATCAAGAATTCGCGTGGGTTAGATAACTACGAGACTATTAATATTCGCAATTTTACTGGTGAAGAAACTATATCATAATAAAAACATTTTAAATCTTCTTAACGGGTTTAGTAATGCGGATGCCTCGTATTGAACAGCTCATAGTGAGGGAGATCTGGAAGTTCAATCAACCAGAACTTACAGAACGTAAGTGCGTTCGTCCGTGGCTTAGTAGGAAACGTAACGCAATCATTTTAGTATGGAATTTATAACTTGGCGGCCATAGGCCAACATGGAGCGCGGTTCTCCTCAGCTTTCAACGTTTTTATTTATTTTTATGTTTGTACCAGATATTAATTTTCTTATTTTAAACATAATTTGCGACTAAATCTTCCTCTTAGGAAATTTTTGTATCTCTCATAGTTTTTGCGTTATGAGTTGTAAACGTCAAAATTTGCACCTTACTGTTTTATGTACGCCACTAAAACAAACTGACATTTCAAACCGAATAAATTCACAGTGTAGAACAATGTTTTAGGCTATGATTTTACATAAATAAAAACAAAAATTATTTTTTTTTTTAATTTTAAAAAATTGTTGACATGTTTACATTTTAACTTTACAATTCAGTATTTTTTTACAAAAATATTTTACTTTTTGTTTTTATATATTTCAAATCATAGCCTACAACCCACACAACATGTTAGCTTACTGAAAGCCTTGCATTTGACTTGCAGTTATAAACTTGCTTCGGTTGGCTTACTGCAAGCCTTGCATTTGACTTAAGCTTTTATGCTGGCGTAGGTATTATTTAGCTTGACAAGCTTTCTGCAAGTGTATTTAAGAAAAGTTCTTGCAGTTAAACTTCTTGCAAGCTTGTGTTAAGCTTGATTGCTTACAAGTTAACCTTAAATTATGTTTAGTATGTAAGCTTGCAAAACTATAAAAAAGTGTCAACTAGGCAACTTGCAGCAAACTTGCTGCAAGCCTGCTTGCCAGCTTACATTTCACTTGATTTTAGCTTGCCATAGCAAGCTTACTCACGAGACTTGCTGCAAGCCTGAATCAAGCTTGCAGCAAGTTTATATTTCACTTTAATTTAACTTTCCATAGCAAGCTTGCTCTTGTTACAAACCTGAACCAAGCTTGCGACAAAGGTGTATTTGACTTTAATTACACTTACATAGCAAGACTGGTCATGTGATAACCTGCAAGCTTCCTGTCCCCTGTACTAAGCTGATATTGCATTGAAATTTTCCTCAGCAATCATAATTCATGAAATATTTTCTGTACCATCAATAATGATCGAACTTAAGATTCAAACTGAACTTTGTAAATGAACAAGCGCTTTAAAAAGTAACACTGTTTCATATGCTACCTAAAACCACTATTACGATATTATATACAACTACAAGTAAACTGATATCCTTACCGTTGTTAGTAAATTCATAAACATCGGCATTTCCATAACAAAGTTCGTTTTCTTACAACCGACTCTCTCTACTACACCACTTAAGTATACGGAATAGTCCAGTGGTTGCCCACCCCCCCCCCCCCCGTGACACAGTTGGTTGAGCGGCCGACTTTGGTGCGAGGGGTTCTGGGTTCGATTCCCAGGTCAGGCTGGGTGTTACTTTGTGTTTGTCCATTGGGTCTCAAACCTTGTCACCATACAAATTTGTCTCACGAAAATTGCTGGGGTCACTTGAAATATGTCAAACCTAAAGGGGGGAATGGTTGGTGCAGTGTTGATGCGGAAGATTCCGCATCGCCGCTGCACCAAACATTTTTGTATAAAAAAAAAGTGGTTAGCATACATGCTTTGAATGCAAGGGGTCAGTGGTTCCAATCTTGGCACAGGAGACGAAATTTAATGTATAGTAATTAACATCACAAGTCGATGAACAAGCAAAACTTAATATGTAAATTTGAATGATAGTGAAAATATTGCAGAAAATAAAATTTTGGTTTAGTCTTCAGGCTGGCAAATTAAGTTTGCAGCAAGCTTACAAATCAAGCTTGCAGCAAGTTAGAAATGTGTAAACTAGGCAACTTGCAGCAGGCTTATAACAAGTTTATTGGCTTGAGTTTCATGCTTGCTGCAAGGTTACTGGCTTGCATTGGCAAGCTTGCTACAAGCTTGTAGCAAGTTTTTTCTGCTGTCTGGGAACGTTATTCTACACTGTGAATTTCTTCGGTTTGATATGTCAGTTTGTTTTAGTGGCGTACTTAAAACCGTAAGGTGCCAATTTTGACGTTTACGACTCATTACGCAAAAACTATGAGAGATACAATTTCCTAAGAAAAAGATTTAGTCACAATTTATGTTTAAAATATGAAAATTAATATCTGGTACAAATATAAAAATAAATAAAGACGTTGAAAACTGAGGTGAACCGATGCTCTCTAATTTCAACTGTTTCGAAAAAATTATTACTATTTTTTTCTTTCTTAAACGAGAGCAGATATCAATAATCTGTTTGTCAGTTTTGTTTAAAATGATTTTTGTCGTGATAGCTAATTGTTTAAAATCAATAAATTATACGGTTTCGACTTAAAAAGTCAACTAACCAGAATTTAGTTAATTACATAGTTAGCTGAAACGACAGTATTTACTGCCTTGTAAAAAAAAAATCAGCTAGCGCGGAGAAGACAATTTTAAACGAAACTGCCAAACATATTTTTTGATATCTGCTTTTGCTTATGCGTAAAAATATTAATATCGCTAAAAAAAAAATAAGAAACAAGAGAGCATGGCTGTAACTCGCAAGTTGTGCGACTAGAGGTTGTATACGTTCAGATTTATGCCTCAAGCAAGCATGTTTCTATGCTACGCGAGTAAGCCGCTCTGACAGTCACGCAATGAAGAACGCCCGTTCGTCATAGCCTACCGCAGGGATGGAAGTGAACAGACAATCACAACATTCAGTCCTAAAGCTGGGGAGATAACATTAAATTTGACCTCACCTACCGGTAATCTATACCTTCAATATCATGAATTAAAAATATATTATGGCAAATACGACTTTCCTGGAGGTTTATAATACGTCGTACATGGGAACTGGCGCTAGTTGCCAGTAAAAGACCTTCGACCCTCAAATATAAGTCTCCAACTTCTCTGATGACTGCATCAACGAATGAAACTGTACATCGCCATATCTCTATACTAGCTGGCCGACTGCGGCTTTGACCGCGTGAAATTATGTAATATAAATAGTAACTTTGGATAAAATATGAGATAAAGGCATTTAACAGCTAGCGTACTCAATAACAATAAACTATACATTGTTTTAGCTCAGTGTAAAGAGCGCGAGCAAAATGATCGTATGATGTCATAGTAATTCCCACCGCAAAGTCATGCACAGGATACGAACCCGTAACCCCACCCCTCTCACACCACAAAATTTATTCAATACCTGAGTGATTGCTTAAAGGCAGGCCGTGTTTTATTTATGAGTAGGTTGGCAAAAAGAAACAACTGTTGAATTACTTCTCTGTGATCAATCTGATTTTTCGGGGACTGTAACATTTAAGTGCTTTTAAAATCCTTAATTTTCGAATTTCATGAAACAGTGTATATGATTTGTAGATATTTACATAAGCTTCAATCTTATCAAAAAATCATCTCGATATCTCAACGGGTACAAGCGGTACAGATGATTATTTGGAAACACATTTTATTTTTTTTAACAGCTTTCAAGGACGAATTTCGAAAAATCCTGAAATCACTTTCTTTATATTTACGTAAAATTTATTTTGAAGCAAAAACCATTTCAATATTTCCACTGGCTTAGGAAATAAGTGGGATTAATTAAAAACACGTTTTATTTCTTTAAGAGCTTTCAAGGATATTTACTTAAGCATCATTTTAAAGAAAATATCACCTCACTATCTAAAGTGGTTTAGGAGAAATCACGGATTAATGAAAAACTCATTTTACGGCTTTTCACCCCCTTAATTTTCGAATTTTACAAAATCGAAAAATTCTCAAATATGCATTTCTTTGGACAATATTATGAAGTTAAAAATTTATGATAGCTTTCCCGGTTAACGAGATATCAGAGATTCTTTGGAAATACATTTCACCCCTTTTCACCCCCTTAATTATCGAATTTTGAAAAATCCATTCTTAGTGGGTGACTACGGGCCAATGGAAAGCTTCCCCCAAAATTTAATGGTTCTAGGTTCAGTGGTTTTGGTTGTGCGTTGATGAGTGAGTGAGTGAGTGAGTGTGCCAGGACACTAAAAGATTATAGTTGAACGTCCTACATGTGTGGGGTAGCTCACGTGTCAGTCCACAGACTTGCACGTTGGTGTTCTGTGATTTAAATTCCTCGGGATCAAGCAATTACAGGATTATGTCAATCACCTGGTCTTCATTTAGGGAATTAAAGTTTAACATGTATAACTGTATATGTAAAGGTACTCAACACGCTATGACATATTATTGTTAGTGAGCGCCTAGATGTCTGATGTTTAACATGGCATTGGTTCAACCACTACGGTCGTTTTAACCTCTCCCGCCTCCCGTCATTTATTAATCCACTGTTTAATATATTTATTTAAACTTTTAACTTGCTACGCACATTGTTTAAAAATGTACTGTTAATTATAAAACGGATTCATTTTAAAGTGTTTCGAACTATTTCAATCCTTTGTATGTTACTTGATTATTGTATTTTTGACATGTCGTATAAGAGTGTATAATTGTTCTTGTGGCGACGAATAAAAGAAAAATATATCTGTATTTTAGCCATTATTCATTTATATATTATGCATGTCATGATTACACAAGTTCTCACACGGAGTACCAGAACGACGGAGAAGATTGTAGCAGGCGGGGCAGGGACATTGCTATTTATTTGAAAAGTCTTTACGAAATTTTTAGATACTAAGCGAAATTTCCTTACATCCATACAAAAATACACACACGTACGTATATATACATACATATAAATACATACGTACACATAACTCATACGTACAGTAATACACGAACATGCATACCCATACGATATACATAAAATAAGTTATACAGGATGTCCATAAAGTTTTTCCCTCATTACAAAACTTCATAACATGAAAACGTCAAACGGTAGCTAAGTGCGACTTGGACGAACATGTAGTGTAAGTCATAAAGTTTTTTTTTGTATGTTTCAGGTAGGTGATGTGTGAAGAGTGAAAGACACAATTGTGTCCATGCAAGAAAAGGCTATGTGTGTGTTGTGGTATCACGAGAGCAGGGCTCCTGTTACAGTGCAGCACAATTTCCGAAGAGAGTGCAGGAATCATTGCAACGAAGCTTCTCCAAATCGACACGTCAGGCGTCACGTCAACTTGGTATTCCACGTGCAACGATGCACAAAATCTTGCACAAAATACTGCATTTGTATGCGTACAAAGTTCAACTTGTTCAAGCCTTGCAACCAAATGACCACGAACATCACACTTCATTTGCGATAGAAATGTTGCATCGTATTGATGCTGATA
Organism: Medauroidea extradentata; assembly: GCA_003012365.1. Taxonomy (NCBI): domain Eukaryota; kingdom Metazoa; phylum Arthropoda; class Insecta; order Phasmatodea; family Phasmatidae; genus Medauroidea; species Medauroidea extradentata. The sequence continues at coordinate 102,677 of PNEQ01109195.1, forward strand.
ATGCCTATCTACAGCGAGTGTGTGTGTCTCCGATGAAGCAACATTTAATACGTTATGTAAAGTGAATATGCATAACGTGCGTATATGGGGGTCCGAACATCCTCATTCAATTTTGGAGCACGAGAAGAATAGCCCAAAAGTCAATGTTTGGTGTGCCCTTATGCATAACACAGTTATCGGGCCTTTTTTCTTTGCAGAGCACTCAATAACAGCGAACATCTACCTGGACATGTTAGAACTTTACGCAGCACCTCAGCTACGAGTATTTCAACCTTGGGTTGTGTTCCAACAGGATGGTGCACCACAACATTGGGGATTGCATGTCCGTGACTTCCTTAATGGAACATTTCCGGACCGTTGGATTGGACGCGAAGGACCAACATCCTGGCCACCGAGATCACCTAATGTTACCCCCCCCCCCACCCCGCTCCCCCGACTTTTTCCTTTGCGGAATTGTCAAAGATAAAGTGAATGCAACACGTGTGCCTGATGTTGGGACATTGATTCGGCGGATAACAGAGGCGGTTGCTTCTGTTTCTGAAGACATGTTGACGAAAACGTGGCAAGAAATTGAATATCCCCTTGATGTTTTACGGGCCACCAACGGTGCACATGTCATGTCGAAGTTGTGTAGTGTGACACAAAGAAATTTTATTAGTTACACTACATGTTCGCCCAAACCGCACTTAGTTACAATTTGTAGTTTTTATGTTATGGAGTTTTGTAACGACGGAAAGACTTTATAGACATCCTTACATACAATGTCCGATAGGTTACGCTGAACGGTAATTGCTCCTAACGGACCGTAGTGTTTTATTGATTGGCTAATGCCGCAGCTCTGTCAGGAAGTCCGGGTCCTATGTCAATGCCATCCGGTGGCTGCTGATTAGTTATTGGTTAGTCAGTCGTTCAGGGCGTTGCAGGCCGAATGCTTGTCCAAAAATGAATCTGCGAATTGTGCAGGGCTCTCTGGTGATAGATACACACATAAACACACCCATACATGTACGTATGTCCGGGTACACATGCAGTCCTCACAGCGAGACTCCTCCGGTGAGCATGTCGTGTCGCACTTGCGTGCGAGATGCGGGCGTCCCAATGTTTTTGCGGGGCGGCCTACCCTCTCAGGCAAACAAGAAGTATATTGGCCGAGCTTTAGTGCCGGGCGAGCCCACGCCACACGTGCAGTATCCCCATCCCCCTCCACCCATGCCATAACGCCTCTTCTATAAAAATATCCCGGTCACGGCAGAGGCAGCGAGTTTACTGCCGCCCCCGCGGGCCAGGGGATCACAACCCCCCCCCCTCCATATACTCATATTTTTCCTTACAAACCCCCTTCACCGTACCTGCGTCTCGAACTGCGACTACATACAGATGCGACCTTCCCTTATACGTTCTTAGCTCGCGTCTTTCCTTCGCTCGGATACTTTGCTTCTTCTCTTCCGGACGTCTTGCTGCAGTGCGCAGAGAAGGTACAGCCACGAAATGTTAACGCCACGTCCGATAGTTTCACAGGGATTTTTAAAATATTTTTTTACCAAAGCATCATTATTTTTATCGAAAATTCCCTGTATTGTTTTGTCATAAATGTATTATTATTTGTTCCTTCACTACCTCAGTAGCAATAAACCTCATAGTTTTTCAGAATTTTGCACCCAAAGTAGCAGTGATTTTGTTAAGAAAGTAAGCCGAAATCCAGCAATATACTTTTTTTTTTGCGAAAGGATGGTGTATTGCTTTGCAAAACACCCTTAATATAACTGTTCCTCGTCTGTTTGCTCTTAGCCAGTTTGTAGTATGAATTTTCTTTCTTACAAGGACGCGTTCAGTCGCAGCAGAGGCTTTACAGCACGGATAGAACACGGCGAGTTAAGACTACCTAACATTTCATAAGATAATGGACACAAAAATTTCTGCACTTATGCATTCAAATTTGATGTTATCATCTTATGAATACGTTGAATGATATATAATCACAATCTTTACCGCATTTAAGAACCAATTTAATGTATATAACAGCCTAACGCTGAAACGAAGATAAGTGTGCCTAATAATTAAATTCATACAGCGAGTGTAAAAAGGTTTCTTCTTTTTCAATTGTAAATGCCTCGGTAGCTACATCGACTTCAATAATCCATCAATGCTGTGAAGTCACGCGAAAAATTATCACTACTCCATGGTAGTAATGGACTATTTGAGGTACACGCCCTCTGACGTCACACCGCTGTGGGAAACAAAGCTTGTTTACAAACGTGCTGATTGTTCTGTTTTTGTTGGTTAGTGATGGCAGAAACCAAAAATTTTGTGCACTCATAGACTTGCACGTAAGTGAAAAAAAATATTAGTTTCATTTATTCATGGTTAAGATACTGAAATGCATGAGATCAATGTTTACCTGAAAAAGCGGCAAATTCCAAACAAATAATCAATTTTCCATCCTGGACATGTAAAGCCGAACGCCCGTATGAAGGTTATGTTCGGTTGCGGTATCCGTGGAGGTAGGAATTGTATCCCACATCTGACTGAAGCTCCGCCTCATTTAAAGTCGTCCATTCTCAGATTTTTTTTTTACAGAAATGTTGCTGATATTCATGCTGGCAGGCACACAATTAGTAATTTTCAAGCATTTCTAGAGAAATAACTGGAGCCTGTTCAGTTCATGTGAGCTTGTTTAGAAATTCGTCTGTTTCGTCAGCTGTATTGCGTGACTTATGCCTTCATCCGACTTTTAGTAGAGCAAACTTTTCAATATAAATAATATCTTTTAAAGTAGTCTGGTGAAAATATTACCCTACTATTTCACTAACAAAGAACCCAGTCTAAAGCTTTTGGAGAAAAAAATTGTAAGTACAGAAGAAAGGTAAATGATAAAATATTTACAGTCAGTTAGGTGACAGTTTAAACAAACTTTTTTTAAGATAAATTTATATGATGTACGTGTTTTCAGTAATATTCGCAATTTTGAGGCAGTTATTATATTTCAACAAGAAATAATACTTTATAGCCTTTTGATCAAAATTAAAAGAATAATTTTATTATTTTTTTCTCGTTCATTTCCTGAATCCGTCAGATATTTGCTGTTTCTATAAGGAACGAATAGTGAAAATTAAGTCCATCATCTACATCTCTTTATGTAATATTTACTTATGAACAAAACTTATGTGTAGTGTACGCACATGTATAGCCTACTGACAAGATAAATTCAGCACATCCGAAAATACATAAACGTATTTAATGTTTTAGACGACTAATATATATTCAATTTCGCTCCCCATTCGCGTTTTTTTTTACATATGAATTAAAACAGCAACCAAATAAATACATTTAGTACAGAACAGTTACCTGTCTAGTAAAGTAACAATGAAATTTATATGAATGTTCAAAGCGAAATACGATCGTGTGTGTAAATATTTCTCTCTCTTTCTCTCTTTCTCTCTCTCTCTCTCTCTATATATATATATATATATATATATATACATATATATATATATATATATATATATATATATATATATATCTGTATGTAAATAGGGGGACAAACTCCGAAAAACTATGAAAACATATTTTGCACTTTTCACCTAAACGCAAGGGAGTAATGGGCCTCTGAACATAGAATTTTAAAACAGTATTTTCCCAAAATATCGGATACTAATTTACATAAAAGTTCAATATTTTCAGCATTGCTTAATGCTATTGGGATCTGCAAACCAACAGCGACTGTTGGTTGAAACCTTCCGCCCTTATAAAAATAGCAGGGGTGGCTACATTCTAATTGCGTATAACTTTTTTACCTTCCGGATTTTCGAACATCTGAAGATGGTTTATTGAGTAATGTTACCTGTCTAACAAAAAAGGTCCTCTTGTTGCAATAGTCTAGCACTCATAATTTTCTTTCAAATCACAAATGAAGCTACAGCGATAGAGTTCCCGAAACAATGGTATCGTGAGTTAGAAACATGTAGGTAACGTTGAATGTGCACCATCAACAATTCAAGGAACACAACAAAATAAACACATGAACGCACTATTGGCTATGCTGTATGCTGTGTATCTTAGGAGCAAAACACAGGACTAAGGAGCATTCTTAAATGATGATATGCAAAAACAAGGTGGGTTTCATAAGGGCGGAAGGTATCAACCAACATTCGCTGTTGGTTTGCAGATCCCAATAGCATTAAGCAGTGATGAAAATATTGTAGTTTTATGTCAATCAGTTTCCAATATTTTGGGAAAATACTGTTTTAAAATTCGATGTTCAGAGACCTATTACTCCCTTTACATTGCGTTTAGGTGAAAAGTGCAAAATATGTTTTCGTCGTAGTTTTTCGTGAGGAACACGCAAGCGGAGTTTGTCCCCCTATTTAAGAAACATCCTGTATATATATATAATAAACTCTTAAAGCCAATATTTGACAAAGTGGCAAGATCTAGTGGTCACATGGATAAATCTGGCGCCGCGATAACCATTTATCCACTAGCTGCTACTCAGTGGAACAGCAGACAATGGAAGAATAGACGGGGCCTGAGTATGCATAGGATATTTGATTCTAACATGCAGGTAACTGAATTTGCGAATTTTCACCTTCTCTAGTTATTCGCGTCAGTGAACATATATCCTTGAGACTAGACGACAGGTCAGTGAACCCACAAATTTTTCCGGTCTCTGGATATCACTCTCGTGCCTCGGCACTGCCGATAGCCAACGCATGATTCTGTACAGATGTCGCAGAGTGCAGCTTACCTTGCAACATACCCACATCATGCCACTGTTCAGCGTAGTACCTACGTTACAATCACTCTCGGCTGGATGTGGACCTTGTTGGCCAGTTCTCACTTCCAGATGAGGATGTGACGTCCTCTGTGAACAGGAAACGTGTATTGGCTGCACCATATAGTATGTACTATCAGGATAGCATCACAGAATAAATAAGTACAGGAATATAAACAATACCACGTGGATGAGAGACATTGATTTACGTAGCCAATTGTAATGCTTTGAACACTGTGATTAGTTTGTATGTTTACTAAATATTTAAAGATGGTAAACATGACGATCCGAGGCTCAACATCAGATAATAACTAACTCTATTAGAAGCCACATAATTGAGCTCTTTAATCGTTGTTATTGTACCAGCTTTCGGAGCGTACAAGAAAGTAAACAAAGCCATATGGGAATTGTGACATTGTTTTAAACAACCGCTTAAAGTAATACTGTTATTTGTTTGACTCTCATTTATATATTTATAAATTGTAAATGTGACGTTAATTGCGTGTTAATTTCCTCACGGATAACAAAATATTGTATGTCCTACTAAACTGCAATCTAACCAAGCTTCTACAAATTCCGACACCATGACAATTAAAAGAGAAAACCAGTATGTTAAAAATCACGTCTTGTCGCTTCTGTCAGAACTACTTATATAGTATGTGACAGCATTAGCTCTGAACACTCGACCATTGTTGCAGAGTAATGATAAAAAACAAACGGATGAGTTGAAGACTACTCAACATTACGCCGCCTCTTCAACAAAGTTGCTCTCGAGTACAGTTTACGATATCGCGCCTCCCTGCACGTCCACACACTGACAATTGTTGCCGGCCCCCGTAGTGTAGTCGGTTAAGCGCCTGTTTAGGGCCCGAAAAGTCCTCGGTCCGAATCCCGGTTCGGGCATGGCTGTTTTGTTGTCTCTTTATCTAATTTAACCCTCATCGGCTCTTAAGACTGTGTTGCTAAAGGGCCGTAAAACCCTCTCACCAGCGGCGTCATTTTAGGTTTTTCTTGGGGGGGGGGGGGGAAACAAGAATTTTTTTTCTGCGACAGTGACCTTGGTGCATCTTTTTTTTTATGAATTATTAAGCATGTGTAAATGAGAAACTTTTATAATAAAACTTTAGTTCTATATGCTTAAGTTAGCATTATTTAAATAACAAAATATAAAAAATATATTTTATACATATAAAATGCTAAATCTAGGGGAATTTGCCTCCCCCCCTGCCCCACCCCCTAAATGACGCCCCTGCCTTATCATAAACTATCATAAAATAACAAAAAAATAATTATAATCAGATAAAAACAACTAACACAACTTGAATCATAAAAACAATATGTAATGAAGAAAGTGGTACGAAATTTTGAACAACACAGTCGCATAGCAGCAAAATTAACACTAGTTAAGAAAAGCTTACTGTAAATAATAAAAGTAAAAGCAAAAATTTCCATTTTAATAATATTTCAGGAATGAACAGGCAAATGGTAATCTTAATAGAAAAGTATGGGTCATAAAATAGTAACCTACTGTCTGATAGCAAATACTTTTTTTTTTTTTTTTTTTTTTTTTTTAGAAATTGCCAATAATTTAAAAAAAAATTTACAGAAGAAAATTACAAAAACACATAAAAGAAACGATACGATGAGACTCAAACTAATTGGGCCTGTCCAAATATTATTTCGATTTAAAAAAATAATAAACAGGCACAGCGACACAGTACTTTGACTTTAAGGGCTGTAATACGCACACGCACATCTATATATTTGTGTGTGTGCATTGTACGTACATGTACACATGTTGAACATTTACTAATAATGTGTTGTATAATGCTTCTTAGCTTTGGTAGGTGGCATTATGGAGCTAGTTACATTTGTAGCAGTGTTGTTTCTGATGATTTTTTAAGGAAAAGCATTACCTTACTTTTTCTCCTTAATTTGAATTATTGTCTGAGTTTATTTTCTCTATTAGTCTGCTTTGTTACCAATAAACGAACGTTACCTGTGTTTGTGCGGCTTAAGTTGTTTCACGCAAAATGTAAATACTTATCAGTATGAGATGGTTTACAGTATACTGTGGCATTAATATTACTGTTTATTTATTTTTATTCTGATTACAAGTACTTACATAATAAGGGAAAAAATATTTACATTAATATCCTCGTAAGATCACTGCTTGTTATCGAGTAAGTTTTTGGTGAGTTCTTCTGGAGTCGTTTAAATTATTAGTGTAAACTTTGTTAACAACAGAATCCTTTGTAACAACAGAACCTTTAATATCATCGCCAAAAAAAGCACCCAGTCTCTTGAAAAATTACGTCATGATCTCGTGAATTAATATCGTTGCCTTAAAAGTAAAATCTCGTAACTCCATTTCACATCCACTCAGAAAAAAAAAAGGATAGAAAAAATAATTTATTCCTTTCACACTGAGAAAAAATACATAATTTTGTACAACATTATTATAAATAAAATTTTTATATCTACTTTTAACAATATTTCTTTGTAAATGCCTTATTATGATGGTTTAAAAGTACTCGAATGTTTAATCTTCAAAATATGGAGTTACGAGATTTTACTATTAAAGTAACCATATCCTACGAGAATTCGGAAACTGCAGCTACAAAAATTAAGAATAAATTTTTCTCGGAACGCAATCGACTCCACTCGGGTGTGACTCCTTAGCTACCAAGGAACTGTGAGGACTCCATTGTAAGGATTCGTTCCTTTGGGCGTAGACTGGCTAGAGTGGTCATTAGAAATGGCAGGAATGTTGATACCCAAATTTTTCTGACCTCACCGTGAAGCCATCCATGCCTTCTTGCCTCTAGTGTCATTCGAGATCGCTTAGTGGTACCCGCAGTTATTAATTATTTGGTCCACCCCCTCCTCGCAACCTCGCAGAAATCTCCCCCTTCCCGGCCAAGCCACCCTCGCGGGTCAGGCCCGTATGTTCGTGTCCAAATGAAATATCATCATAGCTGCAGGCGGCGGACGAAGGGGGTGTGGCCTCGCAATTAGTGGAGGGCAGCTTGCGATGAGGGCTTGTCGCGCACGGATTGATGGATGGTTCGGCACCGGACACTTGTCATATGGCAAAACATTTCGGCACCCGCCCCCTGGCGCCGATACCCACCCTCCCAATTCACAACCCGCTTACTCCCGCCACAAGCCACCCCCATCCTGCGCCACACCACCCCACGACCGCAGACCGGCTACATTCTTCATTTCTGCGGCCGCAGTTCGAGCCTAGTTCGGCGACGGGCCGTGATTTGCGGTGTTCCAAACGCCGCGCAGACATGGGTTTCACGATTCGCGCCGGCCCGCACGTTGGGGAAAAGATTGTCGCAACTGGACAGCTACCGTTGGGCACACGACACAAATACTGACAACCATAAAGTATGCGATGTTAACAAATTAAAGGCTAAAGTTATATATATATATATATATATATATATATATATATATATATATATATATATATATATATATACACACACACACTGTAGTGTACCCGTCTATTTTCTTACAGGAACCACGTAGATAATAACGCCGGTACACATACGTTATCAATGCTGTGGATAACATGTACACGACGTGTGTGTGAATTCCAAAATACATGTGTAGGTAAAATTATACTATACTAGTACAAGTCTGCTGGCACCAGCAACAAATAAAATAGGTTAATATATGAGAGTATTGGGCGCCTGAACACATCGTAAAAAATGAAAATCAATGTCAAAATAATTTGCTATGGATTTTAATACATGATTAGTCAATGTTTGTTTGAAAAGAAATAAGAGTTGAAACATAAGCAATAATTACTACGATAAAAAAAATAACCAGCCAAGTTAACGTGTAATGAAATTCATTTAAACTTACTGTTCATTACTAATATTTTCGGCAAAAGTTCAGCGGTGAGTATGGGTCGATTGGTGGGTGTAAGATATGTAGTCCAGCAGACTTGATGGAATATTCTAAGATGCAGTGGGATGATAGCAGCTTGACTAGCGGTGATATATGATGACTCCATGATGATTAATACAGGCTTTCTATACCATTAAACGACTTCTTACTGCCTTTGTTATAGAACAAAAATATTTCCCTCCTGTAAATAGAGCTCCAGGATGCTTATCTGAGGCGTATAGAAGTTACTTGCAGACTTCATGGAGAAATAAACTTCAAATCTTGAAGAGGTGCATTCAAGCTACAGCATTTCTTAGAACTTTTTTGAAAAAAAAAAAAACTAAATACACATACGGTTTCCTGTGTAAGAGAAAATATTAGTGGAGTGAAACACTTGGCTGTTTGACAATTTTGGTGCATGAAGTGCATTATCAAAACAAAATTATAATTTAAGCCGAACATACTAAATTCCAGTTAAAATAAATTATGTTGCAGTAAAACCATACTAGGCCGGGATGTCTGGCAAATAAAATAATTAAAATAAAATCTGTGGCATGAAAGAGACATTGAGATGTCACAACACAAGTCACAAATTAAGAAATTTTACTTGAATATGTATGTATTAGATATTTACAACGCACAAATTAAGAAATTTTAGTGTAATATGTGAACGTGAGCTACTATAACAGCAAGTCCACACTTAATTATTTAAACTGTCTAGATTGTCGAGTGGAGTTCATACTCTATCTACGTTCCGTACTCTAAATTTAAAGAAACTAGAATCACTGTGTCAATGCACCATTTTTCTAAGAACTACCTTAGATACTCTGAATAAAGCTGTCATATTATTTATTGTCATAAACCAAACATGAACGTTTTTATATAACTAGGGAATGTAAAGAAAGTATTGTCAAATGGCCATCCACTCACCTTTAGCTTTACCCAGACTTTCAATACATGTATGCACTATTGTTTCCGTATACAACACTATTTTCTCAGTTCTAATATTATACAGAGCCTAATTAATTGTTTATTTACTTCTCTATTTAGAGTGATCATGCTGTCAGTTTCGAACAATATCTGGATATGTGCCAGATAAGGGTGGAAAGGGAAGAAGAAGGGTGGAGGAAGAAAGAGAACTTTTCTAAGTAACAGGTTTTCTATTTACATTCAAAGAGAACGGCTACAAAGTTTCTTAAGGAGGATCAGTGCCCACCATTTTGGAATAATGGAACTTCTGCATTTAATTTGGCTTACAAATTTTCTATAATATTTTATGCTTTGAGGAGGCAAAGAGAATAATTTTATACATTGCATACAGTTGGAATTGCTTGACTACTATTGCTTACACTGTACCTGTGACCATCCGTAGAAAAAAAAATTACTTTTTTTTCCTCCAGAAGGTTACTAGTGAAAAACTAATAAAAGTAGTGAAGGTGTGACAATTTGATAACGCTTAAGAAGGTTATATATCTGCCATGTCAGACGGGAAATTTTAATAAATATATTTTTATGGAACTTACAGGGAAAATTGAAGAGTTCGAAGATGGCAGGTTTTGGTGGCCCTTAATGCGCTTACCAGTTTCCAACACATTTTCAGTCCTCTTTAAGTTCGTGATTATCAACTTTGGAAGAAAATAATTATTAGTAGCACTACCATTAGGAGTGAAAATTAATGCCTTGGGCGAAATATATAATTTTGTGCGTGTTTTGCACATTTCCTTGGAGGCTCTTGGATTGCTTCACTGGCCGTCAAACCATGGCAACAGGTACTGGAAGAGATAAACGGTTCCGCCAGCGCGTATCACTGTCAACTGAATACTGTTGCTCCATCACTCACTCACGTCAGAATTACGTCACAACAATGTGTGGGCCTGTAATGTTACCTACCGTCGGAAATAGTGTCGTGATACCAAATACAGGATATTCATAAGAAAAATACAAGACATCTTATTCGAGCTCCCGCTGATAGAAGCACTGTTACGTCTCCGGTATTACCCTGCTCTTTGGGTAGTCTTAGTTTTAAATATGGATAGACATGTCGTTTTTTGCGATTTAATTGTTAAATGAAACTTTGAAATCCGTAAGCGGAGGTGATTTGGGACGTTACAAACAATTATTTTTCGAATAAATGGTAGAAATTGACTTGCTATAGATTCGGAATAATTAACATCCACATGACAATTAACTAATATTTACTCACAGTTGAAAATTATGGAGAATAAAAATGGTATACACGTGTATAAAAGTCGTTCATCCTACTTACCGTCTTAATACTTTTGATATGTTTGTTTCTATTTTACGGAAATCATAAAGACCTCGTGTTGTAAAAATTAGATTATTCGCTTTAGTTTTATTTCCGAAAGATGTTTTTATTCAATAAGGCATACATTAGTTAGTTGGCTTTTTGTCATGTCCAGCAACACATTCTACAAATTTTTTCGAAAGAGAAAGTTAGTCTCTAAATTTTACCAGCATAGAAAAGAGAGTGTACTATGAATTTTCCCAGTGTTTCTAGATGACGCCATTATTAATGTGTCTCGCGCTACAATATTTGTGAATAATACGACTATCTAAGACCTCCTTTGGTGAGTTAGTTATGTATGACGAAACAAATTATTAGACTCTATAACCTCCTAGGATATCACAAATGTCTTCGTTAACAAAAGTGGAATGTTAAGTGGAAAATGTAGCATAAAAACATATATGATCTTCAAATTAAGGTTTGAAATTTATTTTAAGATATATAATTACGACTACAATAATGCATACTATACATAACAACTGTAAAACAAAAATTCATCATATTTACTTGAAAATAAATTTGACTAAATTTACACAAAAATTAACAAATGATTGCTTATCTCAGAAACACAAGATTCACCCAATGCACAATCAGTAATAATATTAAGTTACGGCTGTTAGTTGTAATTGGCAGCAAAATAGAAAAACATAACTCAAAATCGAAAAACTATGTAACACATAAGGTTTAAAGACACTAATGTAATGAATTTCATCCAGTTCAATGTGCATTCTTCTGAAAGGGAATTTGTACACGTATATTTGTCAGAGGACGTGTATTTTGTCAAAGAGTTTGTGAGAAAATATTAAACATTACATGTGGCGTTCCTTTTACGTCACTCTTAGTAAGGAACATCTGTAAGGACATGTATTACGTACGACAATACCAATGGCTACTGTAAATAACTCCAAATTAACTATCAGCAACTTAGAATCTTGACAAAGTAAGTAATAAACCAAAATATTTCACTCTGATTTATTTCTTAACTCAAATATAATGTCAAACAAGTTAAACATCTTTAAATGTTGGTGGTCATTTGATGCATCTTCTGTTTTTCTTTTAAAGTTATTGTGAAACTATTTTTATTTGTGCTTTTATATACTTGACGTATTTAAATAATTAATGTTTCTTATGCGTGCTTTTTTTAAATTTCAGCAGAGTTTATTTTACTGATGTGAGGAAGTTACGTTTATTTTAAAATATTTTGACGTATTTGGTTTTGTGTACTGGCTCGAATAAATTGTATGTTGTCAACAATGTATTCCGTACAGACACTTTCCGAAAACGGTATGCTAAGTATTAAAACGTTAGGCCCTGACCAACCGCGTTTATACATAAACACTGTGTATATTACACGGCGCTGGTTATGTTGAATATGTTAAGATATTTCGTTTGTTACTATAAAAATTCCAACGGGTCTTGATGTTTTTAAAACCTTTTTCGAAAGTATGCTTGAACTCCTATTTTTTCAATTCACAAGCAGTAATTCGTATTTTAAACAAGCCATACTACGAAATTAAAATTGTTCTCTTTTTTTTTCATCACTGTTATTTTACAGTTGTTTACATTAAAGTTGTTCAAGTGCGATACAGTCATAATTTTATATTTGTATGAAATAGTGTTGACGATACATGTGAGTGCAGTTTCATGTAAGGGAACAAATTTAGCTATTTCATAAAAATATAAACTTGTGATTTTATTGCACGTGAATACCCTGAAGGGCTGTTTGCGTAGGCAAGTGAGGAAAAAATATCCTTGGGACAAATTTACGATGTTTTGTTTGAGATGCACAGTCAAGTTTTACTAGACATATTTGTTAAGGCGAAGTGTTACACACACATGGCGGGGAAAATGATTTCGCTTCTTCTACCGAAATTTAAATATTACGAAAATGTACATACTTTTTATTTATTCTGAACGAAACTTACATGATGCTTTGTGGTGATTTTTTCTATCACATTTTGTGCAGAAGTAATAATGCAAAACAAGCTTTGCAAAAATACGCCGTCGATTTAGTTTATTAAATGGAACGGCAGTCGTTTTGTTTTGAAACAAAAGTACTATCTATCTAAACACAGCATAGCTTTCTTACGGAAATATTCAAATAATGTAAATTATCTCGTAGATATCGGTGTGGTTCTTCCCAGTGGCGGCTCGTGGGTTGTTGCCAGGTAGTAATGCAGTTGCCAAGAACTGTACAGGGTTGTGCGGACTCGACAGCCACCGAGACGCTGATGTGCAGGTGCCCCTTACTACTGAGTGGTCACAGAACATCTAGTAGCCAGCAAATATTTCATGGTCGTTGGTCTACGGCGCGTTCATCAAGAGTGTACAGTTCCGACTATCTGCAGTCCCACCTGGCAACAATCTACGAGCCGCCACTGATTCTTCCTATGCACCATCATTACTTTCTTACTCAAAAACATCATTAAAAATATCCATGCGTTCTACCCCATGCCTTTGTTTGAGGCCGTAATGTCTGATATGCAGTACAATAAATACTTTACGGAAGACTTGAGAAATCTGTACGGAAAATGTAAGTTTTATTAGGATTAAGTCACTATTCGATTCTGCAATGAGAAGTCCTCACGATTTATTCACAACCGCCTTAGACTTTTATCAGTACAGCTAAGGTTAATTATAAAACATGTTGGAAAGATCAGTGTTTGGTACAGGGAAAATTTCTGCCGCTTGAGCGCTGGTATTGTGGTATTGGTAAGATGTGTAAGCTGACCAATCACAGAGCTTTCCTGAATTTTAAGTTACATGAAGATGGTAACGTGGAAGTCAAATGTGTTTTTTTTTTCACTTTGAAACTAAATTAAATGGCATCTCTCTTTGCGAAACCGACTTAAAATTAATTTTACTACGGTCTCGTATTTCATTTGACAAATTAGCGACAACAGAGCGACTTGCGGCAGAATTTTTCCCTGTGCCAAACTCCTCTATAAGAAAACGCGTTTTCTTTCTAACCTGTGGTAGAATTAACCTTAGTACAAGCTGTGCAATCGGCGCTTAAATATGAACAGTTTGCCGGTGAGGAATTTTTATTACGGTCGATTTCAAAGTATCTACGCAGTTGCAGAAAGTGTCACTGAAACCGATTTATGTTTAAGGGGGAGTGTTAGACAATAATATTGTATTTTCAATTTTTGAACAATTGCACTTATTCAAATTATCTCTTCGACTAAGCACAGTATATTGGTAAACTGATTGATATAAATAATCAATGAATACTTCATTAATTTGCCATGCAGAATCATTGCAAGAGAACTGTATGTTAACTTTCAAGAAATCTCTTGCAATGATCCTGCATGAAAAATTATTTTAGTATTCCATTATTATTTATGTCAAGCAGTTTAACATGAATATATAATATGCTTAGTCGAAGAAAAAATTTTAATAATATAATTTTAAAAAAAAATGTTATGAGTAGGGCTAGGAAAAATTCGCGAGTTCAATGATCTGCCTGCTAGAATCCGATGTCCTATGCATACTCAAGTTCCGTCTATTCGTTCATTGTCTGCTGTATGAATGAGTAGCAGGTAATGGACACATGGTAGGGCTTCGGTATACACAGGATAATGGATTCTAGCATGTTGGTCGTTGAACTCGCGAAATATTCCTAGCCATAGATGGCTCAAATACAATAAAAATGTCTAACACTTCCCGTTAGCAAAAAAATGAACTCGCCAGACGAGGCGAACTGAATCCGCCCGCGGTTGTCCACCGTATCGGTGTCACGAGAAAGGAGTCGGACCGCGCATGCGCTAGTTTCTCTGCGTCACCGGGCAAGTAGCTGGGAACTGGGTGTGCGCTGACTCGACCATCCTCGCCGAGGACGAGATGAGATGGCCCTCAGGAGATGAGGGTGTGGGTGGCCGAGGTATCGGATGTGTACACAACAAAACCAACCCAGTCAGCATAATCATAGCAACCTGCTGGCCGAGGCGGCGATATGAATGGCCCCGACCCAAGTAGCTTGCTGCTGCTGCTGCCTTCGGGCGGATTATGTGCACCTCCCCCTTTCCCTTCTTCCTACACACCGTCACTGATGCCACCCACCCTTTATCCAAAATATAGCTGACTCGTAATTATCCTTCCATTGAAACGTCTTTGCATACGAATCTTCCTCCCTCCCTTCACCAACCGTCACTCGCTGCCCCTGGCGGTTATACACTCCTCGCTGGCGCATGCACCACGGATTCACAATAATAATCACCACTTTTTTTTTTCGTTTCTTTTCCGAACACACGCCCGCTTCGTCTCCGACTTCACCCCGTCTTCCATCAGGACCCTCTCCTCGGTCTTTCTGTCCGGCACACAGGCAAAATATACGGGGAAAAATGAGGGGTGGCTCGGTGGAGAAGAGGGGTGGCTTTTGTTCTCGATGACGACCTCTCATTGTTCTACGAGGTTGCAATCAAACCTCTCCCGGCTATCCGTCCCTTCCTCCTCCCTCCTTAATCCAACCCTTCTCCTTCAGCAGTGCTTGCAACACAGCAGCGGGAAATTTCAGCCTGAAGACAAAAAGATCGAAGGGGATACAAAAAAAACGCAAAGTACAGTTATAATGCAAAATAAAAGCTAGGCACGTGGCATGCTAGTCACGATATACATTACATATCGCACGTCGCCGAGTGGAAAACACGGATTTAGGAACAATATTTCAGAGCCTAGAACACTCCAAGTTTGTTTATACTAGGACAAACATGTTGGTTGCTGAAATCACTCCATTGCTTTTACTGCAATTACCAACTTCGGGGTAGAAACTCTCAAATATTTTCGGCATGTCAGGTGCCGTATATCTCTGGACTAATTAAATAGTTAATTGGCTGATTTTTCTTATCAGTAAAACAGTATACGGCAGTGCAAGCGTGTCTCTTCGTGAGTAAACACAAGGGAAAAAAACACAACTAACACGGCACGTAAATAAACGAGTATTTAATTTATATTATACGTATTTCTGGTATCAATCCTTTAAACTGTTCCACGCTTACAAATATGAAATGAATAATATATCACCGTAGTGATTTATTGTTCAATTCCTAGAATCGAGATTTAAATTTCAAATTAAATGTAGACTACTGTTCAAAGATGTTAAGTTATATTGCTTTCGTATTTACTGCTGTACAGTTTCTTCAACTGTTACAATAAACATAAATAATCGTTGATTAAGGAACCTGTGGCTTACCTTTGAAGTGCCATGAAATCGAAGGAATGTCAATATTCTGAACTAATTACTTAGCAGTAAAAAATTACACTCCTATGTCGCACGTTGTAAATGTATCTATCACTAGGTTGCGTTATATGAGCCGTATAGTTTCACAAGCTTCACAAGCATCAGTTTGTTTACCAGTTAAATACAACTACAGCTAAAATCCGCTTCAATTTTTTTTCCTTCCTCAATCTTGGTTTTATGGAACCACGTTGTTTTGTAACGGCGTTTTGTACGCATAATTTCACTTAATGACATATTGCCATCGTAAGAAGATTTCATCTGAAACCTATTCTCTGTCTTTCCTTTCGACCCGCTGTGCATACAGTCAATTTCCTGGTTTTTAATTATTACGGAGCGTGTATTGAGCCAAAGAGACTGCAAAATGGTTTGACTAATTCTCAATCGTATGCATACCTTACAAAATAAAACTAAACCGGCTTCGAGAAAAACTTTATTTAAGGGCGCTGTCTGCCTGAAGCGTTGGAGACTAAGAAGCGAAAGAGCGATAAGGAATACACTGTCGCATGTGGCAAGAAACAGTTTTAATCCATCCCACTCGCGACGTAGTCAAGCATACCCAGTTATTTCGATCACTTGCTTTAGGGACATTATATAATTTTGACAACGTATTATAATAACGGTATCGAATATATAGCAACTGGAGTTGAACTGCAGGTACAAGGTTATGAGGAAGTCGCCATCTGTGGTTTTAGTTCATTTTCCTTACACCTTTGTTATTCTGCAACAAATTATAGGGAGATATAAAGGATGTACTTAGGTAAAACTGATTTCAAAATCAGTCAGTTAATCCCGTGTCAACAACAACTGAAACAGTTCATTTATTCAGTTTTGCCAGTTTATAAAACTGATGCATAAACAAAACTCACCATAACACATATACAAAATTTTAACAATAAAACTTCTACAATTTAGAAATGCATATGTATTTAGCATTAAAACACAATTTTGATGTATTTTCCGTAGTCATGCTTCCAATTTAGTTTGAAGTAAATATACATTATGAATATTCGTTCGCTCTTATTAACAATAAGGCCAGTGAATGTTTTCTGTAATGTAGTAACAAAATAAAACTATCTGGAATTTAAATCAGTTAGGAACACATGAGATTAGATGTGCGTACAATTAAAAACACAGCAGGTTTACTGTTGCGGATTATAATAAATTTAAGAAAATCCGTAGTTTGCTGACAGCATTTGCCAGACACCCTAAGATATTCCTGAAACCTGTTTTCCTTACTTTACCTTAATCGATTATCTATTGGCTTATAACCGTACAAGTAGGTAGCAAGCGATAGCACTTCGCATTATTTCCTTATTTGTTACTGGCTTGCAGTAGTCAAACTCGTTTCGTAACAGCCGCCAGCAAGTCACAGACACGACAATGAAGTATACATAATTGGCGTTCAACATGACCTAAAATGTATCTGCGAAATTTACGTACCTCTAATAATAAACGTTTTGAGCGCAATATTTTCCCTGTTTTTGCTAACAAACATTTTTCCTTCAACTTTTTTGGACCACGTGTTTATTTACCAAGAGTTTAGTGTTCACATATTACAATAATGCGCAAGTATTCAGTCAGTCATCAAATATTCGAAGGGAAATTTTATTTTCGTCAGTTCAGATTACGATCACATATATTCTAATTTTAACAAACTTCAATGACTGTCTCAAAAGAGAAAAGTTTATATATGACTTATCATAATTGTACGACTTTACTTTTAGAGAGTATTTCGCCGACACAAAGTAGCATTCATAATTTGCCCGATTCAACATGGCATTCTAAATTAACATTTAGATCTTGTTTATTTGTAAAAGAATAGCAGTGTTATAAAGTAAGACCCTATCACTTAATGAGGTAATATTTGAGAGGGTGTCCTCACCTTTACCTTTTTGTATATTCTGAGCAAAGATTTATCATGCATAAAAATGAACCGCAAAAGCACATATTTTCGCATTATTTTAGAGGCGAAAAAACTATAGCTTCAAACATTAATGGGACTTGAAAAGGGTTTTAACTTGTGAAACGTTTATTTCACTGCTATTCCTAAAGATTCAGCATTCACGTACTTCGAACAGTTAAAAAATAAAGTGTCTTTCGAAATTCTGCACTTCTCTTGGCAGCTTGGATAGGCGGCCAACTTAACTGACACTAATTTTGACACAGAATATTTTTAGCTGTGTACACTCGCAACTAAACGAGAAAAGAAATAATTTATTGAAAGAGTAAACTGTTTTAAAACAATCATAAAATTTTTGTTCACGAGCAATGTAGAAACTAAATTTTAATGGTCAATATTTCGTGTGACGAGAAAATAAATACGAAGATTACTGGGTTAGAATTTTTTTGTACAGGCTCACAAAATTTTGTCATCAGTTTGTTACAAGTTAATCTCTGCCCGACATTTTTATTTTGAGTTTAAAATATCTTCCTTTCTCTTCAAGTTCACAAATGTGTTATAGACTCTGCTGTTTATTTTTCAAGCTGTTTAAGAGTGAGTGATAGTCTCCACCTTGAATTTTTGTATTTTTGTGTCATAACATTTCTTCTCGGCAAATTTTTGGAACTATAACCTAACTACGGAATAGAATTTCAGACACCGTAAATATATTTTTGTCATTACTGTTGTTATAGATCGAATTGTAGTTAGAAAATTCTTATTACTTTCTTAACTGCAATTCTATTTGTAACAACAGTAACGGAAAACAAAGATTTATGGTGTCTAAGTTTCTATTAAATGTGATTTATATTCCGTAGTTAGGTCAAAGTTCCCAAAATTTACCCAGAAGAAAATTTATGACACAAAATACAAAAATTCAAGATTTTGACGCAAAAAATAAAAACAGCAATCCCAGACAATAGTTTTTGCCAATATTTTCTGAGCAAAAATTTTTTTTTTGGGTAACGTATATCTGAAGAACAATCTATGACGCCGAAATATCGTACTTTTAACTGCGGCTCAAGAGATCACACTTAAGAAATACGCAATACCGGGTAAATTTTTGTCCATAAAGTTGGCAAATAAATTGATCAAGGATTGTTGCTTTGTAGATTTTTTTTTCATATGGACTTTCAAAAATGTCTAAATCTCAATTGTAGAACTCAGCGCTTATTTGTTTACCACGCCCTCTTAAGAGTGTTCAAGTGCGATAAAATCATAATTTTATATTTGTATGAAATTATGTTAGTATTTAAGACGATACATGTGAGCACATTTTTCTCTTACGAAACAGTTTTAGCTCGCATAATTCTCTCATAACAGTGCGTCAATGTCAAAATTTGCATGTTCTGCTGCCACACAAATATTGAAATCCAATTGACTTGCGTAAGTAAAATAATTCACTGTGAAATAATATGCCATTGGCTACGTAATAAATTATTAAATAACATCCCGTGAACTATTCTTGTATTTAAACTTTTTCTGTACTATTGCGATTTTCTTTTAATTCTGAATATTACGTTGTGGGTTTTTAAATATTTTATTGCATAGCTCATGAGATGTAAGTTCACAGAGAATTATTTTTTTTAAGTTGGTCAGTTGGTTTTCACTATTTGCATGGCAGCGTAACAAGCAATTTTGACTATGACGCGCCGTTCTGAGAAAACTACGCCAGCTAAAATTGTTTTGTAAGAGGAAACTGCACTCACAAGTATCGTCTACAAATCTAACATTAGTTAATAAAAATATAAAATTATGATTTAATCGCACTTGAACAGCCTTAATTAGGGAGGGAGAGGGACAGGCACTGGCTGCGAGTGGTCGTGTAAAGGAACGCCAGCAAATCATGCTAACGTTGACACTGGCCAGCAAGGCAGGCTGGGAGCCATGTGCGGAGCTATGCCAGCCAAGTGCTCGCTCGCCCTGGATCCTGATACAAGGAAGCGTTAGGGGTGGCAACCAGGTAGAGAGTAGGTGAAGATGTATGCTCCACTTCAAGTGATTGCACCTGGGACCAAGGGCGTCAAACTGCAGGGGGGCGGGCCTTGAGGTGCTCTCACTTCCAGGGGTGTTAGGGGTGGGGGCAGCGCCTAGGGCGAGAGGGGGTGAATATTAATGGTCCACTTAGTGGATATGAGCAAGCTGGAGAATCGCTAGGGAGGGAGGCAGCAGAGGGGAAGGAGAGAGTTTCTAATAAATTTCGCTTCTCCCGTATGTAGGCTATTTTCCTTTTTGCCTCGAACACAGGTAAACGCTGTTTTTATCGCGAGGGACGTTGTTTGCGATTATGGACGGGATAAAACTTAAGCAACTTTTTTTTCCCCCTGTACAAGTAAGAGAGTTTCCAGAACTCTATGCCAGTATTTTTCCGCCCCGCTTATCGTTCTTAAAAAAACATAATATCTAAGTATACTGTATGTTTTAGGTGGCTTTGCGCTTAGAACGGGTTGCGGGCAAAGGAAAGGACGCGCAATTTATGGTCACCTTAATGGAGATATTAATTTTTATCTTAAGAATATTTATTCGTGCGCCGCACGGTGTGTGGTCAGCTGCGGCTTTTACAGCAAATGGACTTGCCCCTCCCCGCATCCTCATTATGAACTATTCCCCCGGGCTAGCCACAACTGGCCAGGAGACATTACCACCCTCGAGTATACCTGCAGGGATGGCTATACGAGAGAGTAAGTTGGTAGCGCAGTCAACACCAATACTCTGAAATATCCCCTCGCTTCTTCCACGGGCCGCGGTCAAGAAACATGTTATCTTAAAAGAAGTGCGTAGAAAAATGTTTTAAAGTGAATTTCTGTTTTAATTTTGTACACTTGCTATAGTAAGACAGAACATTTCAAAATTTTCTACTTTAAGATTAAATTTTACCCAAATATACGCTTGGAAATTGTATTTTAAAAATTCACGGATTGGTACTCGGTAAAATAAAAAATTAAATTTAAATTCGGAAAGGGAAATTTTGAAATTTGTGGCAAATATTTCGTCAAGGTAAAATGGTGCTTCCTTTTGAAACAACATCTTGCCCAATGATTATATTACAGTAATTAATTCGGCACCGTAAATGATTTCCAAGAGTCGCATTACTGCCAAAACGTTTACTCACAAAATCGCATTATATACTGGTAAAATTTTTTCATGTACAGATGTGATAAATTTCTTAGATCTCAAACAAGGTTTTCAGATCTAAGTATGCCCCATGTTTTCTTAAACGATTTTCTTACTATTGTCTTTGCTCCTGCTTGCTGAGTAGAATAGTCACTATGTACTTAATTTCTGTGAAATATTCAACAGTTAAAAGAATTTTAGGACTCTTTATTATTCATAATTAACTATTTATTACATTATAAATTTAAACAACACTTGTCGTGTAAAATCGATTCAGAATGCTTACACACTATTTTCAATTTAAAACTCTACCGCACAGAATTAAATTAATCTTTATTCTTCTCAGAGTATTCATTAAAAAAACAGCAAGTTCACGATATTCAATAATTTTTTTCGAACTAAAATAAGCATTTCCGAAATATGAAATGTTTGTTTCATATTTTCACGCATCCTTCCGCCTTTCCGCTTATTCATTTGTTAGTTAAGTTCATGTGTCAGTGGAGAGACACTGAACACTTGCGAAAATAAGTTGGTTTCAACGATGTCCGAATTTAAGGATGCGACCTACCATTCACACAAAATGTGTTGCAGTGTGTTGGAAATTTATTTTTGCGAAAATAAATTTAATATACACATATTTTGTTAATTTACGAAAAAAAAAACACTTCAGGCGCGTACTTAATGTTTTTTTATTACTCCACGTGTATTAAAAACACTGCTTCAAAGTTTTTCATCTCATTGTTCAAAAAAGAAAGTTTTTCGCAAACGTAGCCCAAATTTGCAAGCGCACAGCGCACGAACCGTTAAGGGTACGTTTTTCAAATATATATTTCCTGCACTTAATTAATCTAACCTTTCGCTTTCGAAAAGTACTCCCATGTAAGTATCTCCCACTAATCCCATGGGAGAAGATAGCGTTACAAAGGGGGTACGTTTTGGACTTTTTCACACGTTTTAGGCCGTAGATTTGGATCGGTTTGAGATATTGACTTACATTTTGGTACGGGTACTTTTTTTCACTAATACCCCGAAACTGGTCTTCCAGATATTCGAATTTTTATTCCTAGGGGGTACCCCTTTTTAAGGGGTGCTTCAAAATTTAATATTACGTCATTAAATGATAGGGCCAACACTGGATGTCTCATAGAGGTGAGTTGTCGGCGAAAAGACTATACGTCGGTTCAGTGACTTGCGTCTAGAGGCTAGGTTGAGAGGTGATGCGCGTGCTGTGTCGCCCTTACTGCTTCCACACTTCTAGGTCTTCAACGTGTAAAATTAATTTACTCAAACGGGCATCTTAAAACGTTTTCAATGTGCCTCTTACTCGATACAAGCTTACAGTTTTTTTCACGCTGAAGAAGCTGAAATATATTTAAAATGAAAAGTAGATTACACATAAACCGATGTAGGGTTTGCTGTAAGTATTGCAAGAGATCATCACCAAATAAAACCCAATGTTTGATTTGTAGGTAGTCATGCATGGTCCATTCATATTGTTCCATTTATGGGATGGATGTGTTCCTAAATTAATATGTAAGTATCGACGTAAATTAATTCAGCTAAGAAAATAAATCATCTCTCAAAATAAATTGACCAGCAATACTTAAACAAGCAGTATTTCAAGGATGATGACAGCCTTTAATTCAATTTGTTAGTTTTTACGAATATAGTTTATTTGAGTTTAATTATTACAATATTGGCTACGTTAAAGCACAGAGTCAAGTCTTTGTGGTTTATTTAAGGTTAGTAATTATATAAAGCCTATATTAGTCTACCACGTAGAGGTATAACATAACTAGCATAGAATGCATGTGAAATGAAACTGAAAAAAGAATTATGATGCAAAGTACGTTAATCCTAAATGACGTATTGCCATCTTTAATCATTTAAGGAAAAGATGAAAATGTAGAGGATGGATTTAAATAACAAATATATGTGACATGTTTGTGTGACTGAACTTGTGCAGGCTATATATGAATATGGATATTCTATAAGATATGATGAAAGAATAGCTGAAAAAAACGTAAATTAAATAATAATTGTTTTGCAATATTGTAAAGTTGAAACATTTGTTTAAAATAGTTTTGGCAAACTTAAAAGACTTAGATTTTAGTTTACAGTTAGTAAAGAAAGATGTTCACTCAATAAACAATTATCTTAGCCAGTCAGTTTAATTATTATATTTTTAGCTGTACACTTACTTGAGAAATAGTCATCACACAAAATCACACTACACAGTACTTTCAGATAGACAAATTCAATAATTTGTTCTTTATAATAGACAATGAACGTTTTCTCCCATAACCAGCAACAATAGAATATATACTTTTTTTCTTCCAAGAAGATATTGTCCATAGACAAAGTATTGTCTATAAAAGATCATTCCTGCCATCTTACCAACATAAAAGTAAAAAAAATAATAAATAAATAAATAAATATCAGAGTTCCTTAGTTGTCTTCTCATTCATCAAAACATGAAATTCAGTATAAAAGGAAACAGAAAATATTTAAAATTATGACAGGTAAGTAAATAACGTTAAACGTAGGAAAAAAGTAAACAATAAATAACAATATTTACATCTGCAGCATTCTTACAGATTGCCGTCTCTAAAGGTTGGTACCGTATGCTTGCCGTGAACAACATTTACACTAATACATGTTACTCTGCAATACATAAGTTACATAGTAAAGTAATTCATGTATTCAGTGCATTTAAATGGACAATAACTAATCACATATACTTTAGAAAATAAATACCCCTCAAAAACACATTTCATAATACAATAAGAACACTTGAAGCGTCAAACAAATTAAAATAATAGTTCACTGATATTCAGTTCTCCTGTGTTCAGAAATACCTCTCCAATATAATCGTCCGTTAATATCTCCTTGACATGTTTCCATGTGTTGATAGCGGGATGAAATACTACTTTTCTCCACTTAAGTCATATAAATATGTAGTAACTGTAGTCGAATATCATCTCCAGCTTGTTTTTCTGTCCTGGTACGTTGGAAGTCACAGAATATTCAGCCACATGAAGTAATTAAGTGATACCTCAATCCTTGGTAATACTCTGAGAATTCGCTGAGTCCCAACATGGTACTCTTAGCTGAAGGTTTCAACACTTGAAAAATCACATAGCGTCTAATACTTCTTAAACTTCAATTTGTACCAATTTTCAAGTTCGTAGCACATCGCATCTCAGTTCATTCACTTTTAATGTTCGTTTACCATAAAATTATTTTACCACTCTTAAATGATTGTCTCTTAATCTGTTCAAAATTAACTGGTAATAAAGTACACATCTTGTGTACGACATGTGTAAGTAAAGTGAGTCGGTACCTGTCTGGCTTAGCTATAGCCGTGCTAGTTAATAGTGCATCAGATCGTTAGAGTGAATTAATTCATATCAATGAAAATTGTGTATATTGTCTTTACACATAATAGTGAAAAAAAAATTCAGTTTTTCAAGAAAAGGGAATTAAATATATCATCCATCATACTGATGTCCATTCCTAACACACAATCTATAGAAACAAATTCTTTCCATGTATAGGCCAACAAAGGTAATATTAGCAGTGTTCTAGTAAATGCAATATGTAGGGCCACGATTTTGTCGCGAAAAGATTTTTGCCCCACTTTGTTTCAGTGTCTCTCGTGCACATCGGCAACTCTGCTTCGTGGTTATTGTTCAGGCACGTCTCTCATTTGACTGCACCAATCAGAATAAGGTTATTGTGACTCCTTACGTCTGTAATTTGCCAAGGCAAGTGAGGGTAAAATTGTCCAATTACGGACGATGTAGCAGACCTGTAGACGTGCACATGACGCATCGAAACCAAATGTTGCAAAAATCTTTTCACCATAAAATCGTGGCTCTAACAATATGGTAAGTAATAAACATAAGTGCTGTGTTTGTTAGGGCCGTATCTATAAACGGCTTTGGAATGACAACCAACTGCTATCCCCATAGAGAAAGCACTGGTGAGCAGTTGGTTGTCATTCGAAAGCCGTTTATAGATACAGCCCTTAGTATATAAGAAGTGTGTTTATATTCATGTTTATAGTACTGCTTAATTGTGTGTCATCTGTAAGACCATATAAGTAGAGCCACGATTTTATGGCGAAAAGATTTTTGCACCATTTGGTTTCCATGCCTTATGTTTACATCCGCAACTCTGTTTCATGGCCAGTGATTGGACGTTTTAACTGTCACGCGTCTTGAGGTTCTACTGACAAATCACAGACGCATTGCGTCACAACAGCCTCATTGTTATTGGTGCAGTCAAATGAGGGACGAGTCTGAGCAAAGACCCGCTGCCAATTGCCGTGAAGCAGAGCTGCCGACGTGCACGCGAGACACTGAAACAAAATGTTGCAAAAATCTTTTCGCGACAAAATCGTGGCTCTACATATAAGTCATGTATGTGAGCAACACAAGAAAGTTCCATAAACACTTGGAATAGTCAATCAATAACATCATAATACTCTTAACATATGGAAAGATAAAGAAATCTTTGAACGCGTGAATAAGAAACCTTTGAAGGCACCACTTTAGCACACAGATGATAATAGTAATAACAAAAATACTAAACATGTATTAGCCAATAGGAACATTTCTCCAAAAACAACTGAGCCTCTTCTTGTTTGACATCTTGAATATTTTTGGAAGGTAATATATCTTGAGTAAACAGTTCATTCATACACATAGCAGAGTACAGTGCATAAACTCTTAATGAAAACAATAACACAATATAACACCTCTTCCTACCATACACACACTTAACATAGACCCTTGGGCAATAAAACATACATATTACACTACAGTAAAACACTTGAGTATTCTTGACATATAAATATTCCTTACTTCATCATTAAAAATATACTCTCAAACCTTCCAATACTTTTCTTGATGGATAAGTAGTAGCTGCTGTTCTCCAATGAAATGTACCCTTCTGTAACATTGCATTTCACTTAATTATCCTACTGTTAGCAATCATAGGTTTAACGAACAATTTCAACCGGTTAATATTATATTTTCCAATCTCTTGTTTCTTGAAGCTTTAAACTGTTTTTTCCATAACTCTGCTGCATTAATTAAATTTGATTTCAGAAGCTTGGTCAGTTCATTCCACAATTCTGCCTTGTATTTTGTATTCATTGCTTCTGGAAGTCTCAGTAGGTATTTAATACTAATAGGTTCCAAGTGAGCACAAGTTATGACTTAATGAAAAGTGCGTTCTCACATAAAACTAACGTGAATGCTCGGAGATCTTAAGTGGTTACCTCTAACAGTTTAACATATTATTAGGTTTGGCATTAGTCTCTTGAGTTTGTACCGCTCGTACAACTGGTAGTTGAGGTGGTGGTGAACACAGGAAATTAGGCACACTGTAACTTGTACTATCATGGTTATTAGCATTAGCTAATGGATAACCCTTATTATTCCCTTGTGATGCTTGGAATTGCGAATTTTGAAATACCAAAGGGTACTTAACTGTTGTTAGTGCCAGACTGATTCATGCTATTTCCATCATTACCTTGGTTGTAACCTTGGTAGTTAGCATTTTCCTTGTTGTGGCTTGGTGATCCACTAGAGTAGTTATTCCTGTCGTCACTTCTGTGTTGCCTCTTGTAGTTCCTTCTGTAATTATTCTGGTGTTGGTTTTGTTCTCTTAGCTGTGGGTTACTCTGATAGCTCTCTTGATTTGTACTCCAACTTCTTTTCTCCCAACCTGTGTAGTTACATTGGTGTTTCTTTTGTAACATTTGTTCTGCTGCCCTCTCCAAGCCGTTCACATGTGGTTCTGTCCGGTCAAGCTGTACCCAACTTTGATACAGTGGTGAACTTCTTTGGTTGATCTGGTAGTGATTTGTTTCCTCTCTACTGATTTTTAGTTGCGTTTCAAGTCTGTCACAGTGTATTAGTTGGTCCCTGATTTTTTCACTTTTAAATATCTTGTGGTGGCCCAGTACACTTGGTAGTGTGCAGGAAGTTGACCAACTACTAAAGAGATACATTTTCTGTCAGTCATTGGTGTTTCTAAACGTCGAGTCCTGTCACTTAGGTGTTCTTCAATAGATTTTTCCTTCCTTGGATCATACTTATTGCTTTTCAGTCGTGTCCTGAGGTTCATTTGAATTTAAACATCCCAGAACGGTTTTAGAAATGTTGTTTTGAAATTGTCATGAAAAGTGTAGTTACTTTTAACTACACCAAAAATAAGCTGTTGATTTTAGGCGTATGCCTAAACATTTTAAAACATCCTTTCCGCTTAGGCTAAAAAATAATATGTAGTCTTCAAATAGTTTCATAAATGTTGCGGGGTTTTCGGTTGTTTGCCACTATATGTTGATATTTCCTTTGTCCAGTGGCTCGCTGGATGGTGTAGCAAGATTACTGTAGACAAAATTGTGTTTGTACCATCAGTAACAGTCTGACAATTCGAAGTTCCAATACTACTCACATTTGGTACATAAGTCTCAAAGTTGGCAACCTTTTCTACACTTACTTCACTGTCAGTTCCCTGTGTTTCTATTACTGCAGTAACTGGTACTGTAGTATGTACTATAGTCTGGTGCTGTTGCCTATTTTCTATTTTACTTTCCAGGTCTTTTATTTCCCTTCTTCTTTCAATTATTTCTCTCTCTATCCTCTCTCCAATACATTTGAGTTTTCTTCCTATTGTGTTTTCTGTAGCAGCAACGTTTTGTTGCGATTCGTTGACTTTGCTTTGTATGTTTTAAATACCTAGATTCAGTGTTTGTATGTACTGTAGCAGATTCTGCCCTCTCTAACCTGTTTCGTGGCAGGTATTTTACTGTCAAATTCCTGTAGTCTGTCATCCAAAACTCTTACTACCTCACGTATGGCTTCTGCAATTACCCTTGCAATTGCTCTTTCAACTGTTGCATTTTTTGTTGTGCCTGTTGTTGCAATTGCTGCTGTATTTGTGTTTGCAACTGGTGTGTTTGTTGTTGCATTTGTTGCTGTATTTGTTGTAAGAAAGATACTACTGCCTGGTTATCAAATGCAGGTGGTTGTACGTTTCTATAGGTGTTGTGTCAGTACTAGTATTAGGTACTGTAGTTACAAGTCGTATTGTACTTGTGGCGTTCTCTAACTGTCTAGTAACTGCTTCTGTCCCTCTAGATAATTCATCGCTTCTTACTTTATCTGCGATACGGTCATCTTTCTCCATAGTATCTTCAAGCTCAGCTGTTCATTGGTCATTCCCTAGCCTTTCTACGTGCTCAATACCATCATCAACAATATCACTACCGTAAGGAGTTCATCTCAAGAAATAATTTTTCTTTGCTTTACCTGACATAGTATTTGTACATAATAAAACTATGTGTGGTGCTCGAGCGTATTCGCTGCCATTACACACTGTCAAACAAAAGTGTCGTGTAACAAGCCAAATCTTCATTGTCATCTTCTACCATTGAAGGTAAAGAGGAAAATGTAGAGGGTGGATTTAAGTAACAAATATACGTGACATGTTTGTGTGACTGAACTTGTGTAGGCTATAGATGGAGAAGATAGATATGATATGAGACATAATAAAATAATAGTTAAAAAAATAACATAAATTAAAATAATAACTGTTCTGCAATATTGTATATATTGAAACATTTGTTAAAATAATTTTTGGCAAACTTTGAAGACTTAGATTTTAGTTTACAATTGGTAAAGAAATGTGTTATCTCAATAAACAATTATCTTAGCCAGTCAGTTTAATTATTATATTTTTTAGCTGTACACTTACTAGAGAAATAGGTCTTCACACAAAAACACACTACATAATACTTTCAGACAGACAAATTCAATAATTTGTTCTTAATCATGGACAATGAACATTTTCTCCCATAACAAGCAACAATAGAATGTATACTGTACTTTTTTTCTTCCAAGAAGATATTGTCCATAGACAAAGTATTGTCTCTAATAGCTCATGCCTGTCATCTTATTAACATAAAATTAATAAAATAAATATCAGAGTTCCCTAGTTGTCTTCTCTCATTCATAAAAACATTAAATTTTGTATAAAATAAAGCTGAAAATATTTAACATTTACAACAGGTAAGTAATTAATTTTAAGCATAAAAAATTGTAAACAAAAATAACAATATTATCATGTGTAGCATTCTTACGTTGGTGACTCTACTTTCCCCTTAAATACTATATATATATATATATATATATATATATATATATATATATATATATAGTTTATTATTTGTTACTTGGATTAGTATTTCTGTGTATGTGTTTTTACGTGCTAAAAATATGTCTACTGTGCATAAAATTTTTAACCTGTCCCACAAAATTATTCGTCCATTTTCTACTGAGATTCTTAGTTGCTTGTTTTTGAAGATTTCGATCAATTTACATAATATGTAAAATGTTTTCATTCTACTTTTTTAACATTTTCATTTGTGATGAAATTATTAGCAAAAAATTACTAAAGCTGCAGATAATTCACATAATGCAAACCGTGTATTAAAAGTATGCCTACATTTTCTTTTAATATTCCTATTTATTTAGCAATTATTTATGTTTTGATACACAAATAACATTTAATGAAATGCAATAAAACATAGGTCAACACTTTACTTACGTTTTAATTTCGAATAATTTCAACCGTTGGCTGTTTCCGATAGTAAAAAAACGGTTTGATTATGTTTTTAACATGAAGGCTAAAATTCTGTAAGGTACTGCTCCAAAAGAAGAGGTTGTTTCATGTTTATCTTCCAATAATTTAGACAACGAACACCTGAAAGCAAATCTAATGTTATAAAATTCTTATCGTCGGATGACTGCTACTGAACTTACAGTCTCTGATAAAGTGTTCAATTATGTAAAAGTGAAAAAACTTATAAAATTATGGTACAAAAATGGTAACTTAAAAACTGAAATCTGCAAACCTGTAATTGTTACATCACATACAATATAATATTGTATATATTGACTAATGAGTTAGCGTATCTTTTAATTAATTATATAAATAGTAATTTTAAAAAATTGCCCAAAAACGGTACTATTAAATCGCTTAGCTAAATCAGTAGCTCCGAATTAGCCTACTTTCAATATATTTAATGTGTGTTTAATTTTGACTCAGATATGCATAAATTTAGAATTTTTATGAGATAAAAAATTGTTGAATATTATTCGTCTCTCGGTAAGGTGTCTAAATTATATTGTTTTGAATTTTCGTAGCGAACACAGATACTATTTTGCACGTTAAGGAATCCTGCCAACACTTCAGATAATTTCTTACGTTATTAAACTGATTTATATTGTTTAGTTACATAAAGGTTGTTTCATATGAAATTTCGTGAGTGTTATGCGAATTAAAATTACTGAGCAAAGTTTGTACATGATACTGTTTGATACGAAAAAAATATTGTCATGAATAGTTCTCGATGCCATTCTTGTATCATTTGTATTTATTAGTTTCATTTGAAACTTTAAATTAATTTTGTTATCAAATTGAATCATCTAAGCGTATTACTACTTTTCTCTTGCAGGATTAATTACGAATTCCATTACGCTATTAGAAGACTGTTGGTGATATCTATGTAGTAATGTAATTTTTTGACAACATTTACAACTTGTATAGCTATTTTAAACATTTCCTTTTACCTCGCTGTTTTAGAATACATATATCACGGCATCTTAATAAAAGGTTTTGAGTTAATCAAGTATAAGGAACTTATCAATTTAAACCTCAGTTAGCGTCTTATAGGCTTTCTTACACCAAACTTGTTTGCAAGTCATCTGGTCTGTTTCGCCTCCCCTGCAATGCGGTTTCAGCTCTGTATTCATGATGCGAACGTGCAATATTAATTAGTTACTTGTGCACAATTTCGCACTTTGATCAAAACTCCAGAAGGTAAACTGCACGACACCGCACAGGTTAACAGATGATGAAGTTAATCGGATCCACAGCATTGCGACGTCGTTGATAACATGTTAATATTAAATACACTTACCGCCACCTGCTTCCGTTCCTAGATTAAATAGGCCTCGTGAGACTGTCAACTCAACCCAGGCAAAATAATGTTAGCTAATAATGGCTCCTCGTATAATGAACTGCATCCCCACCTTCGAATGTATTAGGTACGGGTTCATTATGCGGAAAGCCGCATCAGCAATGCTCTCCCCCAAGATATCGGTCTGATGCATGTTACGCCTACCATTTCTTTTAAAACAAAGAATATCTACAAATTCCGACGCATTTTCAAGATTACCAGCCTGTCCTTATTTCTTATGTACCATTTTAATATTCTTATTGTAGAGTAAATATTACCAAACTATTGACTTCGAACATAACGCTGTATTGAATCAGTAAGCATCAGGTATTATATTTTAGCTATTTTCGGTGTATGTTAGCGTAATACATTATGTTTACTTTAAGGGTTAATTATTTATATTCCAGCCATTAATTTATATTGTTTATATTTTCAGTTTAAAAATAAGAAGTGCAACAGCTTAGATATTGTATTACAATTTTCTGACTGCCATTATATTTGAAGACCGCTGTAACATTGTTTACAGGCTGAAACAAACATTTTTATGACGTACATAATATTGACTGGAAATGATATTTTTAAGTAGGTGTGCCAAAATTTTAGAAAAAAGAAAAGTATAAGTATAGACGTAACGTATAATTTATCTTGAAGTTACTGATAAATCTGGTGAGTCTACTTTCCAATACTTTGAAGCAAAATTTTTGATTACGTTTTAATGAACTTACAAGGAAGTTAAACGTCGATAGCGTTGTAACTATAAATGCAAATGTAAATGTACCCAACACACAATCATAATCTACAATGAAAAATACAAAAAGTAATTACGCTAGACTCGAACACGGAACGTATTTGGCCATTAGACGGTGTACACCTAAAATATATTTTGCCTAGAAAGATTTTAGCACAACAACTTGGCTGTGTTAGCAGGCCGTAAGTCTACTTAGAAAAAGTATTGTCATGTAAATTAATTTGAAAATTAGTACCTGGACCAATTATATCATAAATTTTAAAATGGCCGACAATATAATTCCAGTTGTGCCAATTCATTATTTTTTCGAAATACGGCATATCAGTTTAAGTATTTTCCTACCGCACTACAGTATTAAAGTCCAAAATTAAGCAGTTTTATATACGCATATGTGATGCCTGTGATATGTTGTTAATATACAAAGTTTGTTCAGAATTTTTTTAGATAAATAAATTAATATATGTGAATGTTTTGATGAGTACAGCTAATGTTTGTTAAGTTTGGTCGAACTTGACAGTCATTTTTGTTTTAAAAAACAAATAGATTTAAAATTACTACTACTAAAAGTAAGTAAACTAGCTATTTCAATCGTATTACAACATTGTCTATTTGAGTAGTTCTTACGACCCAAATTTGGTTTAGTACTTCCCATGGTAGACTACTCTCTTTGAAAAAAATAAGTCTATAAAACACAACCATACGATTCAGTTAGCTTAACTCATTCAGTATATTGACGTTTATATGGAACATTACCCTAAATATACTAATAGTTGGAACTTAAAAATTATTTACATGAAGTCTTAATGTACTATGTTTTCTAAACGGACTAACAGGTTCAAAATAATTTATCCTATGGAAATACTTGCATATTTTCAAACAAAAAAAAACATGTGGGGGTCGTGCAACAAATAATAATTTTAATTTCACTGCAAGTGATATGAACTGTTCTGTGAGTTTTCTCAACGACAGCTACTTACTACACTCCTTAGACCTACTATTATCTGTTGCATGAGAACCACGTTTTTCGTTTTAAATATTACAAGTAATATCATAGGAGAAATTATTTTATACTTTTTAGTCCGGTGTATTAAATAAATTTTATTTAAATAATTATTTTCTACTTTTAAGTCATGTGAGTGTAAAGTGTAAAAACTTGTACCGAACAAACAATAGCCAAATATGGAAGCGAGTTAATATCGCATTGTCATCCAGATCTGAGCTATGTTCAAAGTTTCGGTTCATCGGAAGTTAGTTTCACGTGATATATTATTATTTTTTATTTGAAGAATTATTATTTCACATTTTTCCCCCTCTCATACTACGTTGTCATCCTGTTCTGAGCTACGTTCAAAGTTAAATTCTCTAGATCGTCGGGAGGTTAGTTTAAAATCAATTGCAAAATATTTACCGAACAGACAAATAAGAAAGCTAGTAACAAAACAAAAAAACCTGGTGAAACAAGTATCCACGAAAGTAAATATTACAATTCAGATTTCTTTACTAAATACCGCACGTTTATTGAATTTGGTGGTATTCGGATCACGGGATAAAACGTTTCTATTTCTAAGGGACGGATACGTAAAATGATTTGATAACTATTACTCCTTACCTATGTATAACCCTCCGGATAAAACTGATAACTTATTTGGTTTTCTGAAAAAGTTATTACTCTAGGTAAGCTGGTTGAGAACAGCACTTGTTAAATTTTTACGAAATAGTACATTTCATACTTTTTTAAAACATCATAACACAAGCACCGTTGCAGCATATATAATCACATTTAGCATTGTGTATGATCATTTAATTAAATTTTACGCAAACTTCCATGAAAAGCAGGAAACAATTTTACCCGCATTTTACATGGCACATTTGCAGAACGAGGTTAAATTTATACCGGCACCATTATTTACTTCAGCCGTAAAAATAAATAACGTCTTAGATTTTGTTCTCTTGCAGAAACAGTGCTGCGAATTTCTGGAGGAATTTTCTTATTATCATGATTTATCTTCATGGCTGATTCTAGCACCACTAGACTCGTAAATTGTGAATTGTAAATCAACTTTTTTGAGGTAATAGACCTTCTGTAACATTCCTAAATATTTATTTCCATCGTATGTGAAGCTGACTTGTAGAAATTGGTAAGAATTTTTCAGAACACAAAGAAAAATGCGACTAATTCGGGTTTATGTGTGAATCCATCTGTTTCTGTGGTTTTATTTTCGTTAACAATAAATGGCAATATGGATCATGCCTCTGCTTAAAAGTAATATATCTGTGGACTACAAGTAAAGAGAACACTCACAAAAAATTTGGACGGTAAGTTTATTGAGGAGTAGTAGACACTGATAAACCTTGCCAATTTAACTTTAATTTTTAATTTTTAAAATGTTATAGCAAAATTTAAATTTCCCATAAAATATCAATATTTAAAAAAACTATTTAGTGACAGCATTTTTTAACAATTTTGTTACATAATACTATTATTTAGTAATATTGTTTTTTAATTAATCCAGATAGTAATAATTTGTTAACGTTGATTTTCTATTTAAACACCATGAATGCAAATTTGGTATAGGTTGTTCGGGATAAAGTTTTTTTTCCGCAATTGTTGACGCATCTTTAGTATCGGTGAACACTAATGGGACAATATAAATTCATCACTGCTAGTTTTTTCCTTCAGGCGCAGAGAAATTTTCATCGAAGCATAACCAGAACAATACTAGGGCAAAATCTTCAAAACATTAAGGTAGCTGCCTAGGTGGACCTATTTTGTACGATGAATACGTAGAGAGACACAGCACGCCCATCCCACATGATGCACGGTGACGTCACAATGGCGCTACCGAAGCGATGCGAAGTCCGCGAGGCGAATAACAAAATATAGTCAGCCAATCAGCGTCGAGGCAGACGCGCTGACGTCACAGAATCCTCGACGCTAATTGGCTGACTATATTTTGTTATTCGCCTCGCGGACTTCACGTCGCTTCTGTTGCGTCATTATGACGCCACTTCACCATTATCACAAGTCACTTAGGCCATAATCCATTATTTCTAATGCTTTCCCGATAAGTATTTTCTTTAATTCCTAAACGAGAGCCGATATCAAAGAACTGTTGCATGGTTTTGTTCAAAATATTTTTAACTATGTAGTCTAAATTTTTACTGACAGAAAATTACATAAATTTGGCTGATTAATTTTCTTAGTAAGAATGTCTTAACTGTGTATTTTTTCTTAATAAATTAGTTAACATATAATACACTGTTTTAAACAAAACTATGGAACAGTATTTTTGATGTCTACTCTCGTTTAGGATTTTCAATTATTTATCTTAAAAGCAGTAGAAATGACGGATCATAACCTTCGTCTCTATGAAACATTCAGTACTGACATCATAGTTTAAGACGTTATTTTAATGTAGATGTCGTTTGTATGCATTTACAGGTTTTAAAAGATTCTCGCCCAAAATGCTCATATCTATAAGGGGAAAAACGCAAAAACTACCTTTTCCTCATCATTTTCGGCTGGTATAAAGTACTCTTTATTGATAAATGGAGGGCCTGAAACTTGTATACTTTAGTGTAACAGGGCTGTTCCGAAGTATTTATCAACTTGAGGAATTTTCGAATAATCTCCTACCAGCTGAAGCTCTGTCCAATGCTTAAGAGTACGTGGTAGACAAGTTAACGCTGAAAACATAAATAGATTTCTACGCTTTTTTCGAAGCCAATATGGCTAAAATACTCAAACGCGTGATCTCTTGCGCCGCAGTTAAATGCACGAAGTTCCGGCGTCAGAGATTGTGCCTCAGAAGTTCGAAACAGTGGAAACAATTTTTTTTAAAACGTTGGCTATTACTATTGTCCAGGATTGCTATTGTTTAATTTTTGCAAATTGTCTTCAAGAAACCTACAGTTATAGAATAATGCTTTTAGCGTTGAACTATGTACCACGTCCTCTTAAGCAACCTTGGTCATCGTCAGAGCGAGATTACATGCACAGTCGTGTGCAGACTGGTGCTGCAGTTAGAGCCCTATATATCAGTTGCTAGATGCCGCGTCTGAAGTTCGGATGCAGGCGGGCGATAAGAGCTACACTGGCTGGTGCTTCAATAACCGTGTAGCCTTTATGCGAGTGGCGCGAAAACGCCGTGCATTGTTACTGTCGTTGGCTGTTTCCTGTAGGAATATAAGCAGTGACCCTATTTCTTTTATTTACAGAACGTGCGTAGTAAAGTTCAACGCGTGCTTCTATATTTTTGTTTTACGTTTTCGGTAGGTTTTTTTTACGCGACATCAGTGCCCTGAAGCCATGTGTGTAAGCATAGTTTTAAATGATTTTTCTTTTCGTAGTTAAAATATCGAACACACGTTTAGTAGTATTATATATATATATATATATATATATATATATATATATATATATATATATATATATATTCTTAATTCCTAACACACTGCAGCATGAGCCAGTTAGTTGTATAAGACTCATAATGGGGCAGTAGATAGCTTAACAAATCACTTTGGTCTCTCTTGGTTATAGGTCTTGTAAGTCGAATGTTCAGATCTCAATCGTTACCGAAGCGTGTCCGTCACCTCGAGTCCTAAGTTTGCTTGCAAGAGTGAAACTCCCTGGTCGTCGTTACTGCAGTCTCCGGGATTCAAGAACTATCTAGCAATCTCGCCAAGTATACTCGATGTTCTAAGATGAGACATACCTGGCCCACGTTC
Organism: Medauroidea extradentata; assembly: GCA_003012365.1. Lineage (NCBI taxonomy): Eukaryota > Metazoa > Arthropoda > Insecta > Phasmatodea > Phasmatidae > Medauroidea > Medauroidea extradentata. Next base: position 139,460 of record PNEQ01109195.1, read on the forward strand.
GCTCGGTAACATAAGTTAAAAGATTAAATCGGTACAGCTACTAAAATAAGCGAACGAAGTAGTGCAGTGTTATACTCAATGTTTAGTAAAACTTCAGTAAAAATTGAAAGCTACTTATGGGTAATAACTGTCAGCATCTTGTAATATGTGTCACAACGCATGATGAAAATGTAACGTACAAATGGGGAACTTGGCATCTCAGATTCATGTAATAACAAAACATGTGGATTGACATAGCATCAAACATCTACAACACTTTAAAAGTCATGCCCTCAGAAACGTCGATTTTACTGAATTTATGCGGAACAGACTATACCTCACTGGGATGCTATACCTCACTGGGATCTAATTCGGGATGACCTGTGTTCCTTTTTCGGTATGCTAATCCTGAGTAAGGTTTACCAAAGTCACTCTAGGAGAATGCTGGAGTAGCTGCTTCTTTCTTTAATTGTGATTTTCTGATCTGTTGGTTATTTTTCTAACTACCTATCTTTCAACCAGACATTTGGCTGTACTGCTTGTAATAAAGCGAGCACTCAAGAAAGCGAAATTTCTATTTTCAGCCAATCTGTATCTTTCCGCTCGTAACTTCTAAACGACGAGAAATGTCTAACCTCTCTGGATACGTCACTCAATACTGCCAACCATACAAGTTGTAAAGTAATTATTATTAATACTGAATTACGGACAGTAACGACTAGTGATATTTTTCGAAGGTTAACTCTTTAGTGCTCACATCATCTCGAACGGCCTATACCTATATGCCACCAATACATCTGTCTAATCACAGTACCTGCCTTTACATACTCTCGTTTCATATAACATCGGAAAATTTCGATTGGCCGTGGTTGGCATAGTGGTTAGAGCACTCGCCTCCCGCCCAGGTGATCCGGGTATTATTCCCGGTGGGGTCCCTTTCCGAATTTTCGCGTAAGGGAGTCGTGCCGGACGATGCCGCTGGTCGGCGAGTTTCTAGGGGATCTCCGGTTTCCCCCGGCCCATCCATTACGTCGCCTCTCCATTGTAAGGACTCATTGCCTATTATCCTTGTGGCATTCAGATGCTCACGGGCGCCCAGTAGTTTAGTCTGAATCGGTGCGATACTTTGGCTCTCAAACTCATAAGATTCCATCGTAGATTATGCAAGGCCCGTCACGACGTCTGTGATAGCAACTTGAGCGGACTTACACAAAGCATGTGATTGATAGCCTTGCATCGTAATTTTATCCAACGTAAGGTTAATTATACTACAGGTTACGAAGACAACCGAATTTCTTACGAAGCCTTCTACATGTTAACGTTTCCGTCACTATCACACCGGCATCAGTATTGGGGTCAAATATATTGTTTCGCTAGTACAAATAACTTTTGAGTGCGAAAACGAACATTGCCGGAAAAACTAAGTTCTCTTCATAAGCGCCAGAATGATTTTGACACCTTACCAATACCTAAGTCATGAGCTGTAGAAATTGCCCCTTGTCAAGCTAATACCATAGGGCTTACCAGCCTGTGGTACAACTAATTCCACGTGCTATTTTTTTTTGTGCAAGTTTTCATCAATTACGGTTGTTTGGGGTTACTTGGAACACCATGAAAAGTTGGAGCATATTGTCAGGAATTGTTGTGTTCTATATTGCTGAACGAAAAATAAAACCATATTGACTAATTAAAGTAAAAAAGGGACTTCCACAGTCCTGAAACAATACAGCATTAATTGAAAATAATTGTGTTGTCCCGAACTATGAAGGGCGGAATGGAAATAATCTTTACAATCCTCCTCACATTTATCGACATGCCTTTCATGGGCTTTTTACGACAAACTTGAGTATTTTTTTAGACCTAAAATAATTATAAGGTCGTATCTTTTTGGCCACATTGTGATTAGAAAACACTGTGTTTTTAATTCAGCAATGTTGAAACAAAGTTTGATGCCAGAATAAAGACAATAATACCATAAGTAAAGATAATTTCACAGTAAATAAGCCTAGATTCTTCTGAAAAAAATTATAAAAATGGAAAACAAATTTAAAGGGTAAATGAGAATTTAGTGATTTGTGGACATGCGTCATTGCTCACGGTTTGCTGATCAAACTTGTGTTTAGTGACAAAGTACAAAAACGAACGAGGAAAAAGCAAATATAAAACACACACACAAAAATAGAAAAAAAATCCCAGAGGAAATCTGTCCGTTCCCCCCCCCCCCAAATAATTGTTATATTAGACAAAAAAGAATTCTAGAGATATAATTCAGTCGAATATCGTCACAACATCCGGCTGAGACACAGCTGGTCGGAACACCAAGATGCGAATGAAGTTCGCTAGAAAATGGGGGCTTATATAGCCTGGATGGTCTCTAAGCTGCTCGGCCAATAGTGGTAAAGCATGTGTGATTGGCTGGGCTCTCGGCTAATGAGAGGCAAGTACTTTCCTGATTGGCTGAGCACCGTATAGTGATGTTGGCTGGTGTTCTGCCGAGACTGTTAAGGCCATGCCTGGTAGTTTTGCAGTGATTTCGAAAATAATTTTTCCAAAATGAACTAATAACTCTATCACAAAATCGCTAAATTGTTTTGTCACTAATACATCAAAGTTTCTATCTGAATTTTTCCGTTGCAATGAACTCAATGGATTTTTAGATTCTTGCACCCAAAGTATCACATATTTTAGCATGAAAATGAGCCAAAATGGCACAAAATATTTTTTTTTACTGGCAAACGACTCATTTTTTTTCAAAGCCTACGTATAATTGTGCATAATATGACTTCACACGCTCTCAATTTTTTTCAACCCATTTGGTTGAAAACTTTTTGAGTTTTTTGCACCAACGTGAAAAAAACTACCGGGCATGGCCTTAAACATAAATGTGTTTATTTGTTTTATTTATTTATTTTCTGTAACGCTGTTTCTTTTTTACTAAAGGCAACCACATACTTATCAGTTCAATGCTCTGTTAGCTTATGATGTTTTTGTTACTGGCTATGTAAACTGATTCTTTAATTTTCCTTTTTATTCCGTATTTTTTCTGACTTATTGGTTTAGCTGAGTCCCAGATAATTTTGTGGCTATTTCCCCATGCATGTTCGGCAATTATAGATTTCTTGAGTTCACCCTTTTGCGTGTTGTTCTTGTGTTATTTGACGCGAGTGGATAATGTTCTATCAGGTCCACCTATGTATAGAGAGCCACATTCGCGTGGTATTTTGTATATTCATTCGGGGGTCTGTTGTTTATCGACTATGGGTTTTACTAAATTTTTTTGTGAAAAAAAAAACTGACAGAATTCTTCTGGATTGCTTTTTTTTTTTTTTTTTAATTATTTTGGGGTGTGTTTTATATTTGTTTTTTCTTATTCTTTTTCGTACTTTGTCATTCAACACAGGTTTGATCAGCAAACCATGAGCAATGGCGTGTGTTCACAAACCACTAAATTCTAACAGTAAACTCACATTACAACAAACATTTAAAAATCTCATTTAAAACTCTGAGTATGATCGGATGTTTCCCCCTTTGTTACAGATATTTTTAACGCAATGGTTAAAGTAGGTGAAGCGCGGGATATACATGGTTACTGCAAATATTGTCTCCGTGTTAAGTGGTTAAATTTTTCTGTTAAAATAGGACAATAAGGTGCCACTGATACCGTCAAAGTAAGTGTGTGATTTACGTCAATTTCAAGCGAATCAGATACATTACTGTGACAGCCCATTAATAACATCACTGATACTGCGAGCGAGTCAGAAGAAACACAAATGCCACAAAACATGACAGCCACAACAGTATTGATCTGTAAGGGCCGAGTGCTATGAAAAGTAGCAGAATTAAGAATGGAAGAGGAAAAATTAGAGGAGAAAGCAACAGGAAATAGTTGACCATCACTGAGTGGGACATCCCATCGACGCACACCCTTGCTACTGTTCAGTTTCCTTTTATCACACATCGGATAAATTAGTTTAAAAGTAGCATATGTGATATACCCAAGAGAAAGGATTCACTCCCCTAACGTGGCAGACTTCGAAACAGTGGCCTCGTAATTAAGCATTAAGCTGCTTATTAGGGAAGGAGAGCAATCCTGACCCTTAGCTCCTGTCGCGCCCTTCTGTCTATCCTTCCTTCGAATATTCTTTTATACTGTATTTATGTATTAGTCCATCTAGTAGTTATTAAAGAGTGTTACCTCCTACTTGATCTATTATCTTACCCTTACCTTCCTGTCTAATTATGTTTCCTTGGTTCTCGAGCCACAAGCGAGAGGCCATAAACATTAAATGAGAACAGTACGCCATTGCTTGCTAATGTTGATCAATCGTGAGTTTTCTGCGCTTCAGAAAAATTCGCCTACAATGGTACATATATGTCAAGCGAAACTCATCCGTTTATAACACGATCCCACTGAAAAATTCATTCAAAGATTATATCTATTCGTTACATGTATAAGCCCAGCTCCTAATCAGTGGAACTATTCACGTATGTATGCTGTTCGGGATTATCGATCAAGTTTGTTGATAATTTCGAGTACTGAAATTTGCAAACTAAGCAGTAGTTTACAATGAATTCCAGCGAACGTTATTGCTGAAATTATTAGGCTCACATTTTTTAATTATGATTGTCAGCAACTGAATAGTTAGACTAATATTCAGGTCTGTCCCATATGTGCTAAAATTGGCATATTGACAACAGTCGCAGTTCATTATTTGGTGAAAACATGTCTTAAATAGCAATATCAAAAAAACCTTGAACGACATTTTTGCAAATATCAATAAATAGTTTTAGAAACATTATATGCGAGATTGTCCGTAACTGAGGTGATATTTTGGCAGAAATTATATACATGGCTATCAACATTCCACATTATTCATGTTTACAAAAAAATTAAAATTACGCACTATCTGTATACGCTGAATGTCCCAAAAATGGTTGATGAATTTGTTTAAGTGTTTAATTTATTTTCTGGCACATACTCCAAAATAAATTGCAAAATACCTCAAAGTTTCTTTATTTAGATACATACAAAATACGACATTTGCCCGTTGATAACTAAAACTGCCTATTGGGACAAGGTCTCTGTGACTAGCATTTCACTAGCCGACATACCGATACGAGATTAGAGCAATTCTTATAATCATAAAGGACAATTACCATCACGTGTTCCATATGTATGTGCAATTAAATGTTCCTGTAGATATTACAGACGATAAATGGTGTTACCTTTGTATTTAAAATCTTTGTACGATTTTTTCAGGTAAAACGAGTTACACTATGTCAACGGAAAATATTCAGCCCAGGAGACGTCGAGAAGGTCAATAGAACATACTGCAGTGGAAAGGAGCGGAATGTCAGTTAAAATATACTATTATGTTTCACTTCAGAATTTATTTTGTTTGTTCATATTTACATGCAAGTGGTGCTTAATGTGTATACCCCGGCTCTACAATCTTTCCTTGATTAAATGTATTGAAAAGCTGAGAAATTCGTTGATATTACATATAGTTATTGAGCTTGCTTGACGCTCCAACAAAACTGGTGCCTCAGTCATTGAAAATCTTCGTAAGCCTACTACGTCGTGAGACAGAACGCTTGAAGGGTGCAATAAATGCTTCTGTTAATTCGCACGAATTCAATTTGCACATCCTACAAAACTACAAAACTTTTGAACACGAGTTTACTGCGTCCTTTGCAGTTTCTTAGATGAAATTATCTATTTATTAGATGAAATTATCTATCACAGTCGGTACTGCAGCATAAAAAAAGAATGTGATGGACATACTCTAGGTGCTGCAAAGTCAGTCATCATTTGTGAAGCAATAGCAAGACGCTGACGCCCTGCATGAAGATTCACCAATTGTTCATGCATTATTATTAACTTGGTCAGTCGACTGTGAAGACAAGACAGCAGGATGTCTCTGATATTTGGGACTACATGATTCCATGATTCAACCTTCCACCCTGATTACTCAATTTTTATCTAGAAGTGGCGAAACACATGTTAGACATCTAATGGAACTTAGGAGGTTAAACACTTGGGAGAATGTCAATGTTTTCGTTAAAACGTTATTTTGTATGATGACAGTCCAATGCAGTATTGCTGCTTGAAGCTATTCTGCAGAATGAGATGGTCTTTCATTTCAAGAACTCTTACAGTTGCTCACAAACCTTGAGCACAATGCGGGGACGTTTGAAGCTGACATCTGTTCAAGGGTAAGAGTTAAGGGTTCATGTAAAAATTCACGACAGTAAACTTTCTCTTGCTTTCTAAAAACTGTTTATCAGGCCCATCTCTGTCGCTGCCTTGCAAGGTTTCGGTGTTATATAATCACATTGGTCCTGACAACCACATATGTTGTAATACATAAGTCACTTGGCATTAACCCCCGCAATCTGCGGGGTTGTCCACAACATTTACATGAAATCATTGGTTTGAAGGAACGAAACTTTGAATTATTTAAAAATATTGTTCTGGTTTCCAGTTTGGCAAGCCCCAAATTAATGCATGTTCTGCGTGGGGCGTCTACAAAATAAACTGCATTATAAACACACTTAACTACAATGCTAAACGTTCGAAATCAGCTGAGTTTGTCGTACATAAGAGACCAGCGAAAAAAATTTACATTATTTTGATTCAAGTAAAACGAATTAAAAAACCAACACGTCAGGTCATGAGGATTGTGTTCGACTTCATGCAAAATTTTCCCCCTTCCGAATTTACCCGTACAAGATTTCGTCTATATGAGGAAGCTATTATATTTTGACTTAAATGTGTCCAATGTGAAAAATAACAGGACAATTTTCTACACGTAGCAAACAGAGGACCTGATGAAGTGGCCTCATATGTACAGGATTTTATAAACAAACACATTCGCGAGTAGATTGTTCAGCGACGCATATGGAGGTAAGAACAAGAATCATATTACGTGTAAGTTAATTTCAACACCGACTGCGACCGGTCTCTTCACGGTAATACATCAATATTTCCCAGGAAGATGGTAAAATTACTTGTCGTGCGAGCGAACATTTGCTGTTAGAAGATCAGTTCGAAAATATTCTCGCATTTATTCTTCAAATCAGTACAAGGTCATCATTCAAACTGATGATTAAGCTGAGCCAGCGTGCGAGGTAAAAAAAAAGTAAACAATGAAGACTGTTAAAACTGGTGGCAACAAAAATTAAGTTGCCAAAATTCGTTATAGATGTAATCTATCATTTGTTATAAGCTGAAATAGGTACTTAGTTTACCGAAGTGTCAGAAAACGCTACGAAACAACATCTGAGTTTATCTATGGTGTAGGTACACTAACCTTCTAACCAAAAGATACTAACAATATAATGCTTTCTTCAAGTAAAGCTTCCGATGGAAATGTTAGCGTGCAGTGTTTGCCTTTCTTAGTTGTTTTATTTTTCCTAGTAAATCTACAAATCGCATGTAAGTTATTATTGTTTCAGGTGTCAATCAAAGCCAGTAAGATTAGTGATCTTTTAACTCTAATCAAGTTTATCCCAGGCCAGCGTACATTTCTATTGGAAGCGCTATACTTGGCTAACAGCAAGAGTTGTAGACCAGGTCAATGACTACAAATAGGATCTTGGGTATGTTTTCGCATAATTTTGCGTTAATGATTTAGAAGACTATATATTTGTGTGTGTACTATTAATTTTTTTGTCTACGAAGTATTTTCTCAAATATGATAGTAAAAACGGACACATCCCTTAACGTACGAAATTGTTAAAGGAGATGCAGATCAGGACAAACACTGAAACCACTTTACATTGGGGGATTTGACCAATAAGTAATATAAGTACTTAGTGGTGGCTCGTGGGTTGTTGCCAGGTGGGGCTGTAGATAGTCGGAACTGTACACTCTTGACGAACGCGACGTATACCAACGACCATGAAATATATGCCGGCTACTAGATCTTTTGTGACCACTCAGTAGTAAGGGGCACCTGCACATCAGCGTGTCAGTGACTGTAGAGTCAACCCGCGCACAACCCTGTACAGCTCTTGGCAACTGCAGCCCTACCTGGAAACAACCCACGAGCCGCCACTGTAAGTACTACAATTCATTAAGTAAAGCTTTCATTTTGTGTTCTCCTACTCACTGATTCTGATATCACATAAAACATATGTTCTGCAGTGGGAGTTCTGAAAGCGTACACACACTTGTGAAGTATGCACAAACGCCTCGTAGATGCAGCTGCAATTACAAATGTTGTTGTAATGACACGTAATTTCAAGCAGGCAACTAGAGTAGCCACTGTAAAAGGCACTATTCTCCTGCTTTTCATAGACCAATGCCCTTTATTAGCACATCGTAAAAACACAAAAGCATGATCTATATATGAATATAACGATAACGCAATACGGTTAAAAATTAATTACATTTGTTTCGCAAAGATAAATTTCACCCGCTAGTAGTGCTAGTGTCGGTACAAAAATAGCAACCAGATGTTGGCACTTCCGATTTGAAAAATAAGTTTTTGGTACCAGAGCTTTTGTAAACATACCAGTGATTGTATTTATCTTTCCAAATTATTTAACACAAGGAGATGCGTGTTATCTGTATTATACACATTAATCACATCTACACTAGGATAACAAGAATTTTGGTGGAGTACATATTTCAGCAAACCCCTGGTTGGACACCTTACAAATTCTTCCGAACCTGGGGTCACAGTAGAGTAGTGGTCAAAGAACGGACCTCCTGCCACTTCAATCCGAGTTCGATTTGAGGTGGGGCAGTTCCTGATTTCCGCCTGTGGACAAAAGTGGCTTACGATGCCGTTGGACAAGGGTTTTCTTGGGGTGCTCGTCATTCCTCAGCCCTTACACCCCACCAGTAATCAATATACTATCAATATGTTTAAGTGTTCCATAAGTATCAGCACTCCACTTCAAAACCTGACCCTAAAGTTCAGTATTCTGGCCAAGGACAGCCCTTTTTAGAGCTTACATCATAATGTAACCGCCAAGTAGTGTACATGTACTTTGGAAGTTGCTGTACTTGGAATTTTGTTAAAAATGCAAAGAATGAAAAGTGTCTTCAACAAAAAAAAAAAAGTTCGCGATTTTCAAATGTCGAACCACGGTGCTCGAAAGTAGGCGGTATTTCAACGTCTATATACTTTTTTTTTTTTAATTCGACGCAAAGAAAACGATATTTGTGCGGGAATAGCTGATCCAGCATCGTCTGAAAAATGAAGTTTAAGAATGAGGAGGAAGAGGGAGGAGGGGGATAGCGGAGGGGAAGAGGCGGGCGAGCTTCGCACGACGCCCCGGCAAATAGTGCGAGCGGCGACGGACTATTTCTGCCTCCCGATAAGATCCTTCATTTCCGACCACGGAACCATCCCCCTCCCTGAGCCCCATTCTACCTCCGCCCTACCCCTCAGGACCGACAATGTCCTCGCACTGGGACTCGCAATGAGCGCGCGACCACCACAATGGCGGACGTAGGCGCCTCTACACTGCGCCTGCCGGCATTTCTCACCGCCAGCTACCGAAAAACTAACTTACGTATCGTTAAAGACGTGCAACGGACTTAGGTCGCTAGCAAGCTTGAGTATGCTGTCGGGAAACAATATTCAACGCAGCAATTTTGAAAACAAGTGTATGATAAATAACAATATTTTATTTACATCGAGCGAGTTTTTTGTAATAATACTTATTTACTCAGACAATTCGTGTGATATGTTTAAATATTCACCGATATACTATACGTGCTGTCTTAGTGTAAGCAAGTATCACTAACTTACAAATTGTAAACCAATATTACACATGTGTGTAAATGTATCAGTCATGTGTGCATAGACATCTCTGTATATATAAAATGAAGTGCCCCACTCACTCACTCACTTTATCATTAACGCACAATCCAAACCAGAAATTTCGAAGATGGCTTCCCCTTAAGCCGTAGGCACCCACAAAGAAGAATTTTTTTTTTAAATTGGAAAACCAAGGGAGTCAAAAGGAGTGAAATGTATTTTCAATTAATCCTCGTTAGAGCTTAAACCCGTTGAGATATCTAGGTGATTTTTGCTTCAGAATGAAGCTTACGAAAATGCGTTAAAGTAATTGAGAGCAAGTAATCAAATCTTGTACTGATTATACATGAAATACTTCCACATTCTTAGTTATGAAGGAGGAGGTAGTATGGGATGAATGTTATTCATTTGACAACAAATAGCGGCAGTAGACATGTCGATACACTAATTCACTTGAATCGTATGCCTCCAACAACAGTGGTATTATCAAATTACTACTTCTTGATGTGTTGTGACAGCCTATTTAGCAACAATTCTGCACACAACTTAAGCTTAGGCTTCAAGGTCGACCTTAATTCTCCGCCACTTCAGAGCCTAGAATGGCAGGTGTGCGGTGCTCTTGACGATCGTAACGTCAACCAGATAAGCTCATTTGGCAGAATATTTTACACCATCGTTCACCACAGCAATTTTTTTTTTTTCAGTTTACCACGTAAATACATCCTAGTGTAATCCCAGTGCTTCACTGCAGTGCAAGCAACCAGATCACGGACAATTAGTTACCAGATCAGCTCCGAGAACAATGAAGTGATCCGAGTATATCACACACCACCTGTGCAGACCGTCGGCTCAAAATGGTAATAAAATAGCAATCCTGGCAACTGATGACGGTCAGTTATGGGCCAGAGGGAGTGCAGTTCAGATCAATCAATTCTGGTGATTAAGCAGCCATGGGGGAATTTCGAGGACACGGGTAGTGGGGGGAATGGGTGGAGAATCAGAGAGAGACGGATTGATACGCCGGCTATCGTGCGGTATTGGAATCACAGAACCCCGGCGAGAACGACACGGCTGAAGCTGAATAAAAACAAAACGATAATATTTTCGATCTCACCACTTGACTTCACTGCAAGACAGCTACGTACGTTTGGTGAAAGTTACATAAGTTAGGCTGGGGCACTTGGTACGATACCACGTTTGCCCGCATAATCAACCAATCAAATACAAGACATTTCTGACGTCAGCCTGTCGAAAAATGTCAGGTTAAATATATTTACGCCATGTAGTTCTTGGTTGCGAACCGAGTACATAACCTTGTAGAAATTAAATAGGCCTTTCGTTTTACCCTTTTACATTACAATATTGCATGCTAATGAGGAAAACTATTTGTTACACATAAATACTTTTTGGATTTAACTCATATCAACAAGATTTATGACACCTTAGTACTACATTTACGTTCTCTGTCATAAATGTGTTTCGGAAATTAATTCATAGCTGTTCTTAAACAATATTATAATAAATATAAATTATATGTTAAGCACCGTCTTCGAAATTAAGTATATGTAGGCACCTTCCCTATAATTACAAAAAAAACTCAGTTTTCATATGTAGTGTGTAGCTATATGCATTAAAATTAATGCTTGTCACTTCGAAAAGTATTTGTCTTTTAATAACCTTGCTGTTATTTTATGACGTGTGGTACTCGTAGAAGCTGCGTGATTCCAGCTCGACGATCAGCAAACTATCGTCTGGTCCAGCTATAAATAAGTTTACTTTGTCCATTAGACTTGCCAGACTTTCAGAACATTGATAAGGGACACTTAGCAGCACTTTTTTTTTCTTTTGGAGGTAAAAAGTGATAATTGAGAGACTGGCACGCAAACAAAGTACTGTGCTAATTAATATAAAGCCATTATACAGCAAAAATTAAACCAATATGTCGTTGCGTTTGTCGAGAAATTGCATAGAGCATTGTGTGGCCGCGCGGCCACATACAGATAAAGCAAACATTCTACTACACAATAATAAATACGGGATTATTATCATTCCGTACGATGGCAATACGGGACACTGATTTTTTGTCTTGAATACGGAAAATCCTGTACAATACGGGACGTCTGGTCGTCATGACAGCTTGTATCACTCCACGCTTGGAATGCGTATCTGTGTTGTCAGACATTACATAAATGAGTTCGTTGGACCTGGTGCATGAGCTGTGCTGTAGCGTAGTACGAAAAGTACCATTTCATGAGGATTTACTAAATGCGTTTCAAATGCGTCCATCTACGAAAATAAGACACACTTTAACCTATGTATCTATCGGCTTGACAATACCATCCGTTTATTAAAAACGTTATTACCAAGTTCTTCAAAAATAGTTTTTTTTCTCACATTGCTGTATCTTGGAAAATACCAGTCGTAATCGCAAAACACAACCATACAAACAAGCATAGGACTTTAATACATACTTTCCACAAATAAAATAACAGGGTAATCGCTTGAAGTCCTATTAAAAAAACACTTTATACGAAAACACTATACGCTAGTTCAGTACTCCGCGCCATTAGGCGATGATGTGTTTGACACACATCTTCGGTCGACTTATCGCATTCACCGTTTCCGTGCCAAAAAAAAAAAACTGACATTCAAATAATTCTTAAGGGCTGTTATGAGACCCTGGTTCAAACATAAGCTAAGACAGGTATAGCCGGTTCTACATAAAGTAAGCACTCAATAAAGCCCTGCTAAAGTTCTAATTGCAGCCAATTCGTATTCTTCTGCGCTTAACGGTTAACGACGGGCAATATCTACCACATCTGGACACATCACTTAACGTTCACGCGTGTAAGATAAATTCTACAGGCTGTAGGAATCCATAATTTTTATAAGTGAGTTTATTAATTTTGTAAAATACGTTTACGTTAATTTCAGTAAATTTTAATTCGGTATTGTTGTATTTGAATAGGAAAACACACGGAACTACAATCGGCGATTCGCTGCCAACCACATTGGGAGAAAGGTTAACTATTGTTAATGTACAATTATATGCAGTAACCGTTAGCGATTATTTTTAGAAGGTTAAATATTCAGTGTTCACTTTATCCCGAACGAACTAAAGGCGTTGGCAAGCAGGTCGCCTGAGCAATCACTGTGTTTCCTAACCAAGTTAATCCGGCCAAGGATTTATGAGTATAAATATAACACTGGACACAATGCGATAAGTTTTGTCGTAACCGCTACATCACACCAGCCTCGGCAACATGATTAAGGTGGGACTGTCGAGCTAATAACTCAATGGCTGTTTAACAAATATTTCTGTAACTTAATAATATTTCTTTGTAATCTGTCTCCCTCCGTGTAGTTGTGCTGTATTTGATAACGTATAAAACGTGACATCAGTAAATAAGTTTCTAATATTAACGGACGCGAGTACTTCAATAACACAGCCCTCTTAAAATATGTTAAAGTAATGAACTTTATATTATCCAACTTGTAGGGTCGCCGTGGCGGAATGGTCAGTCCATCAAGGCGATCCGGGTTCGATTCCCGGCGGGGTCGATCCCCGGATTTTAGCATGTGGGAGTCATGCCGGACGATGCCATTAGTCGACGGGCTTTCTCGGGGTTCTCCAGTTTCCACGCCTTTTGATTTCGACGAAGTTCCATACTCATTTCATTTCACCCAACGCCAGAGCAGAAGACCTCGATGTTAAATGCTGACCAAAATCTCTCACTCACACTCACTTATTTAGTTTGTATGTATATTTAACGGTATATAGCTACTCGAGTGAATGAGAGATTTTGGTCAGCGATCATAATCGATGTTTAGCACTGGTGAGGGGTGACATGAGGTGAGTAAGGAGCAGCGCCGAAATTATGGGACGGGGGAAACGTGAGATCCCCAAGAAAACCCGTCGTCCGACACGATCCCAACGGGGACCGACTCCAGCGGGAATCGAACATGGACAGCCTTGGTGGGAGGCGACTGTTCTAGCCACTGCGCCAGCGTATCGACATTGATGCTCAGTGAACTGAATGATTCGCTGTCGAAAGAAGATAGCCGTGGAGTAAAATATAGTAGGAGGGCCAGTTCCTTTCTCCCGCGGACATGTACGATAAAGGCAACAAACATGTCGGCGACATCGCGGACTCTCGCCCGTCCGTCACCAGCGGGAACGGCATGCCACTGACACCCGTGACGTCATCGCGTTCGCATGATGTCACAAGCCGATATCGCGATAAGCCCGCCCCGGCCGTGGCAGGCGGGGAATTGGTATCGGATTGTGCGGCAATCAGAGCGAACCCCTTCCCCTCACCGACCCGTAGACCAACCCTTCTTTCAGTATATCCCTCTGCCTCTCCCTTCTCCGTGGTCCAGATCTGCTGCCCGCGCTCTTCAGTGACGTGATCAAACCACGTCACCGGCGGTGATAGCGACCTCCCGGGGCGGTCGATGACTGCCGTGCGTCGGAGGTGGTCGGAATGCTGCTGGACCCTGGGCCAGACATGCGTCGAGGGAGAAACATTCCACATCACTAACCAAAGGCGTAGCCAGGATTTGTGTACGAGGAAGGATTTAATCTGAGAAAGATATAATTAGCACCGACCAACAATTTACAGATGGGGTGTCCGGGGGTTCTCCCGCGGGAATATTTGAATTTCAGTGCTAAAATAGTGCAATTTCAGCAGTTTTCGTAACGAAACGTTGAATATTCTACCAATAAAAACATTTTCAATTTCTTAATTTTGCTTCAAAGCTAGTTTTAAGACTCGAATTGGTTACGATCTTGTCACTATCTCACAGAGAATGATCTCCCTTTGAAAGATTCTTGTAATATGAGTAAATTATTTTGTGTATTATCGTGTGCATGATGAGTAGATAAGATATTTGAAAGTTGGTCGTACTGGGACTTTATAACAAGAGTGTATGGGTTTACGGACTTAATCGTAAGCAGTGGTGCATTTACGTAAAGTCATAAATTCTTATCATGGATACAGTACGAAAAATTCGCGGGTTGACTGACCTGTAGGCTATGTGTATTGAAGCAGACAACAACTGCTCATTGGCTGCTAAGTGACTCAGTGATATTATCTTATTAGTCCTTTGTTTAGCTGCCTCTTTATTATTGGCTCAGCGCCCTCCAGGAGGTGTTAGCAGTCAACGAACAGTTACAAAAACGACAATCACTTTAAGTTGTTTGAATTTTAGCTTGCGTTCAAAAGAAAACGCGAACTTCCCAGGTCCCTAAAGGTAAGTGGGCTTTGCGTCTCATAGGTAGTGAGTTCATTAGAACCGGTGACACACAACTTGTCACTAGGACAGAAAGAGGAGGAGAAATAAGCCTCGGCCTTTGTTAAGAAACCCTCCCAGCATTCAACGGGAGCGTATTCGGGTATTCATGTAAAACCGAAATCAGAATGTCCGGAGACGAGTATCAAACCCGGATCTCCCCGAATGCAAGTTCAACTTGTTACCGTTGTGCCACCTCTCTTGGTATGTTGTGTATAACGGCAGTGCAGCACTGCCGTCCCAGAATACCAGGCTAGAAGACGAATCAATCAGTCGAATATATTCAAGATTAGCTGTAGTCATAGCCAGGGGCGTAGCCAGGGGGGGGTTTTAGGGGTTCTAACCCCCCCCTTAGCCCCCCAAAAAATATATATATATTAATGATTATATAATACCTGTTGTGGGTTTAGTTTTGTATTCTACTTGATTCTAGACCTTTACTTTTATTTTATGTTGAAAAGTTAGATGAAAGGCTTACAAAAAATTGTTGGGGGAATACAGAAT
>PNEQ01109196.1:0-24416 GCA_003012365.1 Medauroidea extradentata
AACATAATTAACGTCGTGACCGATCAAAAGCCGCCGGAGGAAGCGCCTATTATTTTCGTCGAAAGAAACTTTAAGTATCTACCTCTCGTGACGCAACCCGCAGTGCGTGAGTCCCTTAGGCCGATTTAAAAAGAAACTTCTTTGTTATTTTATTTCAATTAGAGCTAGCCGGGCATACTACAATATTACTTAATACGAATCCAATCATCTAGCATTAATCCCGTAAGAGACAGAGCAGCGATACCTCTTATCATCACCAAACGCGGGTCACGAACGAGCAACCATCAACTGAATCGTCGCAAACTAAATATTTAATGTAATGTAATTATGGTTTCATTTCTAGCATTGCAGTTATTTCAGAAGAATCAAAGTCAGTTAATTATTCCTTCTCGTCTCTTATTTCTAACACAATATTTTTCAGTTCATCTGTTTGTATTTGAAAATATAATGGAAAATTTGGTTCGTAATAAATTGTTTCACCGAAAGAAACCATATAATTAAATTAAGCAATAATACTAGACCTCTATAATTTTATTCCTCATGTTTTGGAACCATGCCATTTGCTAAATTTCGATGAACATTAATTGTTTAAAATAAAGTAATTTGAGAAATTTTATCAGCCCGATGAAGTTAATTTTTTCTAAGATTGTATTTCATGTAAAACCTAAAATTTGGCCAACAGAGTCTGATTTATCAAAGAGATCATAAATATATTTAATTTTTACTCTGTTTGTTACCTTATCTGAATTGATTGACATGTTATTGATTTCTTTCGCGCCAGCTAACAAATTGTTGAATGGAGAAATAGTTTTTATAGTTTTTCCAAGATCTTCAACATTATATAGACCAACAAGAATTTCGATTACATTTTCTGCCCCATGTTGATCTAAAAAATATAGCTTATTATATTCCTGTGTAATGTTAGGTGTTAAATTTGCTGTGTAAAACTGAATAAAACCAACCGAATGTTCATCTGTTTCTTAAGAATAATGAAGCCTTATAATTAAGATTGATTTCTTACTGTTAACTTAAATACTTTATTCATTTATATAGAAAAATATATACAATAAATGAAAAGAATACTAAACATAAATATATAGATTGGGATATAAAAGTAAGAATACCCGACAATATTATTTAAAAAAAATGTCATAGTGAATTATTACTTGATGACATTCATTGCTTGTTTTTTGGCGCGTCTAATAACGACAAAACCATGCTTATGATTGATAAGATTATATATGTCCCTGGATGGTTAAATGTTGGTACTTACACATTTGTTCAAGAAGTTTTCAAAAATGACAGTACAACTTTTTGTAATTTTAAAAACTATTTTAGCATATTCTTTAACAAAAAATAATTTAAAAATTTAGGAAGCCCAGTTATAGGATTAATAACAGTGTGATATAATTAAATACATTTTTTAATGGTTTGATTTAGTTCTTAATTTATTTACTATCCTATCCATCATAAAAATATATTCTGTTTGATTACTACCGAAATCTTTCTCACTGTATTTTCCAACTAAATGAATAATATTTATTCTATTAATTTTATAATACTCTAAATTAACATCATCATTAGGTGCAATTGCATTAACCACATTCCTTAGTCTTTTATCGTCAAAATCTACATTAATATATGGTTCTAAATCAAGTTGAATAAAGTTTTTCTTCCGTGTTTGCTTATTTATGGTTAAAGTAGTTGCAAAGTCATTGAAATGTGGGATTGTTACAAATATTTTAATTTGAGCTTCAACCCAACTATGTTGTTTAGTCCAAGATTTCTTTAAAACATTTCCAAAGACATCCATTATTTAATATATAATTTTTCTAGTTAAAAATATGTATACTTAAAGATAATGTCAATAAATACAATTGTACCTTCTATTATTGTATATTATTTTGATATTCTAAAACGTATTTCTTCACCAGCCAATATACCAAAAATATTATACACATAGATTTTTTTTTTTTTTTAAATTTTGATATAATTGGATAACACTTTTATAACCATCTGGTTTCATTATTATCTCTTCTACTGCCCATCCATCATATATGTGTATTTACGTTGGTTATCATCTAAATAAAGTTGATCATCTTTCGCATTATATTTTCCAACTAAATAAATAATGTCAATTCTATTTCATTGAAAATAATCATAATTTATAAGTGTATCATGATTTTGTAATTTATCAGCTGTTTATTTCTTAAAAATAATTTGTAGTGTTTGTAATTTTTGTATTTATTAGTGTATCATAATAATTTATATGTGATTGATTCAAATTCTGTAATTCATTAGATATTTCTGTATAAATTGCTGTTTTAGATTGGTGAAAAATATTATTATTTAATTCTTTATGTACATTTTGTAATGTATTATCTATTTCTGCATCATTCGTTAATTTATATTTGTGTTATTTATCACTTAAGTCTTTATCTAAATTTTGTAATTTATCATTCATTTCTCTATCAGCTGAGATTTTTGCATCATTTAATTATTTATCTAAAAATTGTTTATTAACTGCATAAGTTTTATCAATTGGATCATTAACTGAAACAACTCTGCTGTCTTTAATGCTAATATAACTATAAGTCAAACGAAACTATTCTTTAAACTGAGAAATTAAATTCGAAACACTTGAATCAACACCTGTTTTCAAAGCAAAAGCATCATATTTTGATTTTAAATCTTTAACTAGAGTATCATATTTAGAGTTTATATTTGAAACACATCTATGAAATCTATAACAAAATTATCATACTTTGAATGTATATCAGCTCGTGATTTCGTTAGCACAATTACAAAGATATCCATTATTTATCAATAAAAAAATAATCTTTGAAAATTTAAAATTTCAAGATAGATGGTCTAGTGTAATAACACGTAAATAGCCGCAAATTACATAGTCAAAATGTTGTATTCATTCATCATTATAAATTATTTCACCATTAAGTTATTCCATTGGCGGCTCGTGGGTTGTTGCTTGGTCGGGCTGCAGTTGCCAAGAGCCGTACAGGGTTGTGCACTGGTTGGCTCTACAGCCACTGACACGCTGCTACTGAATGGTCTCAACACATCTAGTAGCCGGCAAATATTTCATGGTCGATCGTCTACGGCGCTTTCGTCAAAAGCGCACTGTTCCGACTATATGCAGCCCCACCTGGCAATAACCCACGAGCCGCCACTGAGTTATTCAACTAATTTACAAGGAGGGTTGCCACCAAATGGATAAAAAAAATCTAATTTTAACTAATTATTTTCCATCCAATAACAAACCTAATGTGTATTATATTTTTTAGATATATCTAAGTTTACTATCCCACAGTCTTCTTTTTAGAGTTGATTTAGGTAATTCATCCCCCATAAATACAACTGGAAAATGTTTACTACGTCATTTTTAATAATATTTTCAATATCATAATTATTTAGTGAAATTATTTTTTTTCGAAGATTTTATAAAACTTTTCCTAGTTTTTACATTTCCAAATTATGTCTAAGTTGTTTTGCTAATTCTTGATCCTTTTTTTTAGCATTAATTACCTATGTAGCAATACCTGCGGCTCCACCCGCTAATGATCCCAAAGCAATTAATACACCAAACGTATTGATGAATATCTACCTTTATAAACGGTTAAACTATTACCACTTTTCATCTCTTTCAACATTTTGTTAAGTTCTGGTATTGAAATAGTAAGAGTCATTCCTTTACCATCTTTATGCTTATTATTTTTATGATTATGTTGTTCTTTTGTTAAAAAAAATGTATATTAAGATTTTTACGATCATCAGCAGACAGTTGAAATAAAATATTTTACACCTTCAATTATATATAAAATTTTAATAAAATCATTTATTAAAAAAGTTAACAAATGCTTGTAATTTTTAATAAGATTATATTTAATATCATAGATTATGTTTTAAAAATTAATTCGATTATATATAAATATTTAATAAGATTACATAAAAATTTAATGTTTAATTTTTATTCTCCAACGAACTTTACGTTTCATATGCATTGCAGATCCTGTAATGCCGGCCCATATTCTTTTATTTAAATCTACATCTGGAGAGAAAACTCTTTTAAAAGCTTTCTTTTGTAAATATTTATCAGCTGTATGTCTTTCAGATAAATAATTATGATTGTGATAAGATATGTCATGTTCCATAGCCGCAGCATCTAACAGATTTATTGGTTTATCATTTATTTCTAATCTTTCCAGGGCTTAAAAAGTGATATCCTGGAGCATGTAAATCAAATGGTAAAGATTCCCAAAAAGAAAGAGGGATTGTGTTCAGTACTTGTACACGATATGGAAATGTTTACAAGAAAATCGCTAAATCTATTTTTCAACATATCCATTATTCTAACTATCAGAATGTTTTTTCTTAGTCGATTCATAAATTAGTTTAACTACATTTTTTCATATGTCACCTCTGCTGAATTTTGGCGTTACAGAATTTGGTTCATTTCTCGAAATAACAGCATTTGTATCTGTTAAAATTTGACTATAGTTTTGATAATCAGCATCTTTCTAAAACATTCTTACATGTTAACAATTTAAACAAACTATCAGTTTCTATATATTGTCTACCTATAATGATACGTTTTTCATCGTTAATTGTTACTTCACTATCACCAATATATCTTTTATTTCCTTCAGGTCTTAATCCAAAAATATAGTCATTACAAGTGATTAAAAATTCTCTTACTCTCTCACCGATAAATGTGGTTCTATAGTTAGTTATTGGTACTATGCCCTTTCATAAATGCTTAAATGCTTCATCAGAGTGTTCATCTTTAAACAGTTCCCTTTCAAAATAATCTTTTGGCGTTAATGAATAGGCTAAAATTGGTTTCACAACAGCGGATATAAGTGTAGTAATTAAATTATTAATCTCAAATGTAACTTTCTCTATTTTTGCCTAAATTATCAATTTCACCATTAATTGGTTGTTCTTGTTTTTTATTTTTGCATAAGTTTCTTTGTGATTTTATTAATTCTTTAAATTTTTGAATCAACGGTCATATACGTAATAATTTTTTCTAGCTTGCTCTACAGTCATCATGCATTAGATAAATAATTTATTTACATTAAATAAACCACCTAAACACCAAAACAACAAAACACCTAAACATCTTATCATCTCAACACCTAAAACACCCCAATTAAATGTTCTGTAGTAATAATTTACACAGAGTAAATGAATGTTGATAATTTGGCTTTATCTGTAAGATGTGATAATTTAAATGTTTACTGTCTCAAATGTAAAAAAACATACTCCAAGTGATAAAACATCATATGATCAAACAACAAATAAAAAAAATTAAAATATATTTGTGTGTGTCATGGTACTAAAAATCAATGTTTATCGGTGGGAATATTAAAGAAGATATTTCAAATGAAATTCGTAAACCAGCTTGAAATAATTTTCCTAGAAGAGCAATTTTATCTTTTGGAAGAGATGATCTCTGGCAAGCAGATCTAGTCGAAATGAATTCAGGTTCACTTAAAGGGATTGCAAAAACCAACAAAGGATTTATTTATATGTTAACTGTTATTGACAGTTTTCCAAATTAGCCTGGGCAGTTCCAATTAATGATAACACTGCAGAAAATATAACTTTGAGGTCAAAAGTTTACTAAACACTCATAAACTTAAACATTTAAAAACTGGTAGTGGAAAAGAATTTTATAACAAAATATTTAAAAAATTACTAAATGATTACAATGTAAAACATCATTCAACAATTAGTGATAAGAAAGCTGGTGTAGTTGAGAGATTTAATATAACTTAAAAAAAAAAAAAATGTGGAAAATTTTCACTACACAAGGAAGTTATAAATGGCTAGATATATACCGAAATTAATAAGTACTTACAATAATACTGTTCATAGAACAATCTAAATGAAACCTGTAGCTGTTAATAAAAAGTATGAAGCCTCTATTCTGGCTAATATGTTTAATATTAAAATAATTTATAAACCAAAATTTGCTATTGGAGATAAAAATCGAATAAGTAAAGCTAAAAAATTGTTTGAAAAAGGATATACACCTAACTGAACTACATACGTTTTTGAATTTCCCGAAGTATTGTACACAAAGCCAATAACATTTAAAATTAAAGATTTGCAAAATGAACCAATTAAAAGTATGTTTTATGAACAATAACTTCTTAAGATTAAATACGATAAAGACTACTTAGTGGAAAAAGTTTTGCGAAAGAAAGGAGATAAATTTTTAGTTAAAGGTTTGGTTTTTATAGCAGTCACAATTCATGGATGAATAAAAATAATATAGTTGTTTAATTTTTTAAATAAAAATTTAAAAATTGTTTTGTATATAAATGAGTGAAAAAATAATTGAGCGCGACGAACATCAGACGTATCCCCCAACTGATCAAACTAAAAATTATTTAGTTGAATTCAATTAGAGAATAGAATTTGACATACCAATTGGTGATTCAATTTCACATACGAAGGAAACTTATCTATATTTTGTATTTACGATAGCTAAGAGTGATAAAATTGAGGATTACGCTAAAGATTCAACTATTGATCTTTGTAAAAATTTCTTTCCATTCCTATTTTCAAAAATGTAAATTTCTATACTCACAAGAATTATTGAAGTATTGAAAATCCTATACACCCAACTTCAACCATGGAACAATCGTTGTTAAACTCAATTTCACAATCAGCTTATATTCAGTTATCTACGGTTGAAAAAGGTTACGAAGTTGATGAATTATTTTCTTTTAGAGCTGATAAACTTGCATATTCGCTAAATTATTTCTTTGAATTTATTAGAAATTGCAATGATATTTATTGGGAAGGAGGTTACAAAATGTCCTTTATTCGGGTTTCTAATGACAACATTTGTATCTTCAGACAGCCAAAACTTAAAGCTGGTGGAACTCCTGACCCTAACAATGTTGAATGTTGAATATAAAGGAAATTATGGAGTTGGAATTAAAGCTAAATTGTACAAAAATCCGAAATTTCCAATTTATTTTAATTATTGGCATTGTCTTAAAATAGTTGTTCCTGCTGGTTCAAATGCATTTAAGCTTGATATAATGGATCAACTCAATTATCTACAGTTAGATATGCCTGATTATGTAATTGTTGGTTTTCAAATTAATAGAAAAGATGATACAGAACAATATAAATGCGGCTCGTTATTTAATTACTGCAATGTTTGAAATATTTCTATTAAAAATGGGAGAAATGATTTCTTTCCAAAAGACAATTAGAATCTAGGCATACAAAATAATATATCTGAAAAAATGTAAATTGCTTACAAAGATTTAAAAAATTCAAAAAATGTAATTTATCCTTCTTGTTGTGATAATGAAATGTACTTTGACCCGAATAAATTTGTCTCTGAAAGAGCAATATAATATGTTATTGAGTGTTTTGTTCACATCGAAAAAAATATATTGTTAAGAGGCCGTTCCAATGTTTCAGGCGCATGTATGCAACCCGCATTAGTCCCTTATAAGTCAAGGCTTATTTTACCTACGCTATCAGTAAGAGTATTACTGATATGAACATTTTCTTCGCACTTTATCAAAGACACAGTTGTTCTTATTTTCGCCGCGTTCTGCAAAATTTAGTACAACAAATGGTTACATTAAAAACCTAATACAAAAAAAAAAATATATATATATATAGTCTACTACTCTTTATACTTGACTTCGGTGAACGAAGTGAAAATAAGAACGACTGTCTCTTTCATAAAACGTGAAGATAATGTTGATATGTGTAATACTTGTATTGCTATAGCGAAGGTAATATTAGCCTTGATTTATAAGGTGTTAATGCGGGTTGCATACACGCGCCTGAAACACCGGCACGGCCTCTTAAGGGCGCCGTCTACTAGAATCGTGAAGAGGCGCGCAGACCTTTAACAATCCTGATTTTATTCGAAAACCATTCAACATGTTGTCACTCGGTTAGGCTGCAAAAAGGATTTAAGGATCATAGTACAGGTATATAATTTTGCCATTAACTGTTATCGTTCCTAACAAGTATTTTTGTGAGTGTAAAAGTGACCGAATCGGGACTTTTGACGCTGATTTTTATGTAAGAGTAATCATTTTCACGATATTCTGAATATTATAGACCTGTAGAGCGACTCTTTCCCTTCCGTCGCGTAAGATAAAATGATAGTGTTGTCGCTGAAAGTCCCATAGTAAAAACGGTTCAGCGGGAACCTTGCACGCTAGTCCAGCGCTTGGCTCGTTGAGGCGACGCGGCATTTGATGCGCGCTTCAAGGTCGACCTTACTGCTCCGTCGCTTTTCAGCCTTTCACGCGCGGGTAGACGGCGCCCTTAAGGACAGAACAAATATTTAACTTTCTGTAGATTTCACTAAATCAGTAGTTGCTACAACAATTTGTAATGTAGTATTAATTAGTCAAAGAAATCTTATATATGATGTTAGAAGAAAGAAATTGTGTAAGAAATTGCTATTGTTTTATATAATATATGTTTTAGTTCAATTAATTATTCTAATATCGTGTTATTCTTTTTAATTTGAAAATGACCACATGGTAATGTATCAGTATTATTTTCAAGAATATATATTTTATCATCTTCAACACTTATTGCCCATTTTCTAGATTCAATTGAAAATATTTCATATTTTTTATTTCTGATAAGATTCATATTTTTGTAACACTTCATTTTTAATAGACAGTTTTTATAATAATAAAATGTTATTTAATTTTAAAACACAGCATTTTTAACGCCTTTATCTCTTTTCTTAACATCGCCCTCAATTATTATACCATACATTTTAGATTTTAATCAATTAAATTCTTCCATTATTTTACAATTGTTTTCATCTTTCATTTTAGAAATATAATTTTTGTTTATTTGTTGAATATTATATGTATTACCTTTTTCATAATCTGAAGCATCAAAATGCTGAATCATTTCTTTTATGTATTCATAAAAGTCGACAAATTTTACAGTAAATTAAAGAATCTGTATGTGTATAAAATAAATCAATATTTTCTCCACATTTTGGTTTAGTAAGATTATAAAAGAAATCTCACATTACAGTTTTATGTAAAGCTATAATGCTCATTCCGACGTAAATTGGTTTATTAAAACATACTTTTGTTTTTCGTATATGTATTGCAGCTAGATTCGGTAAATACTGTTATATCTTTAAAATTTGGTTTTGCAATAATTAATTTACTTGTTTATTGTTTGTACATGTTCTAATATCAACCCTTTTTCTAATATTTTCCAGGGTTCCAAAATACTGAATTATTCATTAATTTATAGAAACCTTATTCAAATCTGTTTGGCATTCCTTCTCTTTATTTGAATCGTAATATTTTTTTTATCCAAACTGTTTGTTTAAATTGTAATGCTCTACTGTACAAACATGTCCTGTCACTAAATTTCACGCTGAACAACCGTCCCTGATTTCATCAAGTAGCAATCTCTATTGTACAACTTCAATTATTTTATATTTAATGTTACTATAGCTTCACAATATATCTGCACATTATGAGTAAGTGGAAGGAAATATTACCTGATTTTAAAATATATAAACTTCACCCTTCAAAGGAAAAGAAGCTTCGATTATCCGCTGTTTCTTCCCGCAAGTTTTTTTCTAGGCTATTTTTTTCCTAACGGTCACGCGATACGTGAGGAAAGGTCACGCGCCAATAAGGTCGATGGAGCTCATCTCGTGTCACTCTCTCCACCTCTTGCCTCGCCCGTCTACAAAGATGAATGGCAGCGGCAGAGAGGACGATACTAGATCTTTCAACCACTCGCCTTACCATCAACAGAGCCAAGCCGTCAGGAACACGAGATTAACAATAAGTCACATGGTTTCATGTGATGAAGACATTTGAGCTTTCTGTCTCTCTCATGAATGTATACGACAGCATGTGTGTAATGGAAGGATGCCATAAAGAATCTGTATGTAATGTGTATATTTCTTTTTATCCTTTCTTTATTGATCCTGCAGGTTATTTAGTTAGATGAATTTATGTGTCACAGTAAAGCAAAATAGGAAACTTACAACTTGGTTTCAATCTGGCATAAACGTGTATTCCAAAATTATGTCGCCAGTATTAACTGTGTGAAATCAAACAAAGGAAAGCTATGACTTAGAACGCTTAGTCAGAAAGTAGCATAACAGTAAAAATTTCATTTAACGGCATTAGTAAAGCACAGAAAAGTGACACAAATTACGTAACTGTTCTGAGACGGATAGAATAATACAGTAAATTAATTAATAAAAAGCGAAACAACTTTTTTTATAATAAGAGTTCAAAATTTCGGAAAAATAGAAGATGCTCATGTTGGCAAATAAAACGTATCAAGGTTTTGTATGGAATGCGTGCTGGGAAGTTGTGGAATGACAATCCCTAGTGCTGATTGTAAAGCCGTAAATGGTGACCTGCCGCCACATCCAGCAAGATATAGGATACTACTTAATGAACAACTAATAATGCCTGTGTTTCTCAGCATTAGGTCTAAGTGAAGTCCTCATAGGAAGACTTTCCCAGATGAGCGTCTTGTGTTCAGAGGCAACGAGGCAAGACGTTACCAAGCACGAACCTGCCTTGCTGAGCGCGCGAAACACAATTTATTTGAATTTAAATATATTGTTTCTAACTTCAGATTTTTTTTATCAGTTAACCCAACTATGAAAAACAAACGATCTACGGATATACGTTTGGTAAATCATTCAAAAATATCTTGTTGAATCACATTAAAATTCTTAGTTCAGGATTTTGTTAAGCTGAAAAATTTCTATTCCTCCATAATTTCTCAGAATGGTCAGATGCTCTCCACGGATGCCGAAATGTTTGTTTGAGTTCCAATCACAAGGAGTATGGTTTTTCACACTTTAGGAAATACTGACTTATTTTTCTAATGTAACATATGACAGTTAATGAGTGATGAACTTTACAACAAAAGACTTATGGTAGTTATTAAGTGAATGTTTTTTTCAGACTTATTGGTCCACAAAAAATAAAACAAAACTCTGTGACAAAAGTTTTTTGGTTGAACGTTCGTACATGCTTAGAAAAACATTTTGTGAGAGCTGAAAAATATTTTGCTAATATTGACACAGCCAAATATTTTTTTTGTACTAAACACTTAAATATTTTGTTGTCATCATTAAAATTTTGTGATCACAAATAATTAGTTTGTGAGATGCACCTCCTATTTTGGTAAAACATTCCTACGTCTTTTCATAACCGATCTTACACGAAGTAGCCTACTGCTTCTCAGCACAAATATGGCGACTTTTTTGTTTTCCTGTAGGTCACAGTTCAGACATCTTCCTAGGATTTTTGCTTCTATCATAACATCCTTCATACAAATTGTTCATGTATACAAGCGTACTTATGTTTAATGTAAATTTGTGCTACGCACACAAGATATCGGACAGTCTAGCTGACACACACTCAAACTTGCGTACTTATAAATGATTTTGTAAAACATGTGTGTTAATGTAATGTGAGTCTTGTCTCTAAAAACAAAACATTAAAAAACAACTGGGTATTACAAATGATCTATTCTTGGCAGCAAATTGTTATCACATTAACATAAAACTACAGGGCTTGTAAAAAATTATTTTAAATATTTAAAGCAGCTTAAACTATCATTCAAAAACATATGATAAACGAAATTTTTAAAATACGAGGCACTGTAGCACCACACTGGATAAACAATTTCCAAATTTTCTATTGAACATAGTCTGTTAGACCAACCTTTGTCGGTAGCTCGTTGCACGTGGGTTCACGAATATTTCTAGTGTGGAATTCTGAACAAGGGGTGATAGTATTTTAGTTAGTCTGCATGCGTATTTTCTCGGTCATTCCCCATTTTGTTACTATAGCTCAGGAAAAATTTGCCTAAGCGTTGATTGCATACGAAATAATTATTGCAGGTAACCATATGGTTCGGATATACATTAATTCATATATCTGATTCCATCCTATTTCATAACAATTTTATTTTCGTGTATGCTGTACACGACCTATGCCATCAAAACTATTTAACTGTAAGTTTTGTAAGGGTTATTATTTGAGTTAACATTAATACAATTTATTATATTTCGACACTGAATTCATATGCACCAATATTTCTTCTTAACAATTTATTCAAAACAATTGTTTTTGAATACTAATAAATTTTTGTTCGTAGTTTTTGGTTATTGATTATAGTTACAGTACATATTTGCATTATGTAGGTATCTTTCAGATGAAATTTTTACATCAACCACTTATAAATGTTCCAATTTTGTATAATACTGCTTTACAAATTGTAACGTTTTTGCTTTAGCATCTTCTTTTATGCGTGCGTATTTCTCATGAGCTGAAATTAACAAATACATTTGACATAATGCTTATTTTGTCCCTAAAGTAAAAAGTACTAAGGTTTGATGTCAAATACTTTCCTGCAAATTGTGGACATAATTTAAGATGGTAGCTTTTATTTTATTTCTTCTCCACGTTTTCTATAAACGTATACCATTACTTTTGACATAAGATAGCACAAATATGGTACCATGTAAGATCGAACCTCAGAGCACTTAAAAAATCTGAGAGGATAATTTTCGCAGTGCCACATCATAGATAAACCCGTTTACTCGGGATCATTAATTGAAACATTAGATTTAGATGCTGCACAGGGATTTGCCAAATATTATACCACCTTACACTTATAAACGGTGGTCAAATTCTGAGAGTTAATTTCTTTTTCTAATTATTTCTGCCTTAAAACGTTCGAGTTATGATAGACGTTATTTATTTATTTCCACTAATGGAACAATAAACTCGGTGACAGCTTTCAAAAAGTCAACACATCCCATTACACCAACCCGTGTCCAATAAACTACACAATCAAGATGACAAATGTTTATTTTTGTTGGGCTTTGCATCTCATCGATGGCGAGGACATTAGAAAAAGTAACTACACACAAGGATAGAAACTAGGTCAGGTGTAAGTATTTGCTTATAGGCCTATATGAAAAAATCTATCCCATAATTAGCTTAGAATGAGTTCGGAAACCATTGAAAACGAAATAAGAATGACCGGAGCCGAAAATCTAATTCAGGTCCTATCAAATGCGAGTCCAACTGATGACCGTTGCGCTACCTTGCTCGGTACCAAGATTGCAATGTCGAACATTAGTACATATTTTATAATTATTATGTTTCATTAATTCACTTTGTATTTAATGGTTTAATCTTGCTTCCTACAGATAGATTGCTTGTCTGTCTTTGAGGCACAAAATCGATGGAGTGCTATGAATGCCACTAAAAAGTGCACGTATTGGAATACCACCTCTTTGCTTAAGCTACTCAATTAGCGTGCTGTGCTTACTATTTATCTTGCTTGATCACACACAGACGCAATACAAAATTATGCGTGGTGCATTTATTGCAGGTCTGTTGAAAGAAGGGGGAGGGAGGCGCGAAAGCCACAAATTCTGCATCAAGGAATGCCTACATACGAGTCATCTGGAAAGGACACCAAAAATGGTAGCTTGCGCTTCGGCAGAAAAGGTTTCATTAATAAAACAATTTCACTTGCGTAACTAATGCCAACTGAGGAATATAATCACAGAACCGTTACACTTGTGTCTAATAATTTTGCGTTTCTGCAGATATTATTTGAGTATATTTAGTCAACGAAAATGCTTATATGCAGGTAATTTTTCGGTTATTTCCATGTGTAATTGACCGACTGCAAAATTTGTAGTAGGTTAAAAAGACAACCATCACTCTTGTACTTATAGTATTGTATCATAAAATGACGTAGTCACCGCTGGATCTTTCAATAAATGAGGTATCGACGGGTAGACTGCAAGCTAGACCAATGTAGTGCGTCTAAAGACATAGATGAGGTCTGTTAATCGCACTTGAGTCGCCCATAGTGTTTCCGTGCTTCTAGCCCTCGGGTACGTGAACTATTCCACCCAAGTTGAAGGTAATAGTTAAATATAAAGATTTTGCAGTTCAGCAGCGATAGAATGACCCACAATTCAGTATAACTTAATTTTTTGAGTAAGCTTGAAACAAGAATATAGTTACTGACAATAAAAGTAACTTAATATAAACAAGCGTGGGTTGCTCCGTATTTACTTTAATTGACGACTCTACTTTACGAATATGCCTATTTAGCAACAAAAAAAAAAGTAATAAGACAACTGTTATCAAGCTCCACACGCTTTATTTATAGCTCATCCAGAAAACAAGTTATAGGCCTACTGAATTGTAGAACAATATATTTTAAACAAAATCTTTATATTTAAAGATAATTTCCTTTTTTACTTCATATTTATATAAAAGTATGCTTTATACTTTTTTTTCAACTACAATTTTACTATAGGAAATATCGAATCTGGCATCATTTATAAAAATCGACGAATTAAAATCAAATTTCCTGAAATATATTTGGAAAGTATGAAAATTTAGATAAAACAGTAACTTATATGCTTGTTTCTATTACCTGAAATATTTAAATAATAATTTAATAATATGTAATCGGAACACAACTGGTGTGATCGTGTTCCGATTGTTTGAGATGGGACTAAGACCAACTCTTATGGGCTTTACGTCTTGTCAACGGTGAGGACATTAGGGGCGGGGACACACAACTTGGTACAATAAAAGGAGTTGGGAGAGGATTCGGTCATGGCCTTTGTTAAGGAACCATCCCAGCATTCGCCTGGAGCGATTTCGGGAAGCCATGGAAAACCGAATTCAGGATGGCCGAAGCCGGGAACTCTTAATTAACCCTGTGCTACGATTACCGTAGCGTACCTGTAAATAAATATTCGTACCGGTACAGTAGTCTGTGAGAAAAATACGTGCTTCAATTGTCGTAATTAAAGTGTAATTTGACCACTCAGAAACGAGCAGATAGAAGCAGAAGCCTTACAAAACTGTACGTTGATATTAAGAGCCGAGTGTCCGTTAGCCTGATATTTGTTTATTTACTTCGTGAGATAGACTTTCGGTTGTAAAATAGAGATATTTGCCTCTGTGTTCATTGAACCGTCATATTACGTATACGTTCCGCATGCTCGTCACACGTGACCAGTCAGTTGTTTGACCTACTTCATTTTGGAATCTGAAATACACTACACCGACTATTTCATACATGTATTCCTACGATTGCGACGATTAGGAAGAGGTACGTTGTGCTGCAGTACGTGCGGTAAACACTTGTGTTCTATTTTATACAGTTATTTGTTACGGGCTGCGGCAATTGTGGCAAGGTCTTTAATCGCTCAACCGGCGCCAGTTCTCTCGTCTAGGTCTCACCTTGAATAACGTTTAAGAGGCTGTTAAACAACTGTAGGACTTTCCGAGTGCTTGTCGCCTCCCACGGGTACGTAACATTGTACGTTAGATCAACATTACGGAAATCTGGAACCCTTTTGTTGTTTGACAGATCTGCAGTTCACAAGGGTTGGGAGTCTCCCGGCTTAGTTAAATTGTTACAGTGCATCAAGTAAATGCGTAGGCCTATTACCCATGTGAGGGAAAATTCATTCTTTCTATGAACTATTTCCTACGAACGAAAGTGATAGGTAACTTTTCTGGTTGCTATTTTTGATACATCGATCATTTTTTTCTGTGAGTGGTCATTTCTCAAATATAGCCTTTTTTATTATTTGAATTAGCTTTTAAATAAGAATCTCAACGGAAATTTGACAATAGGCATTCCTAATTGTATCTTTCCTTAATAGAGTGTCAACATTTCACTATTATGCAGAAACTTATTTGGTCTATTTTTACTCTCGCATTGTCCACTAAAACAGCTCGGATTATGTATGCCCTTTATAGCTTTCTTATAAGTGTATTGTTGGTAAATAAACGCTGAAAACTCCAAATAAAATCCAAACTATTTTGAAAGTCAATATTGAAAAACTACAAAACAACAATCCTAGGTAGTGATATTTGCCAACTGTATGAGCAAACATTTACCCATAATTATGAATTTGTTAAGAGTGGATTCTTGTGCTGCAATTAACAGTACAAGATTTCGGCGACAGAGAATTATTCGATAAATTTTTGCTTAGAAGGATAGCAAAAATCATAGTCTAGGAGTGTTTTTTATTTATTATTTTTGCAAACTGGCTTCGTGAAACCTACCATTTTAAACTGATGCTTTTAACGCTGAATTATGTACCATGCACTCTTAAAGGAGCAGGGAGGTGTGAGGTGGGACGGTTGGTTCCATCTGCCGAAATGATAGCAACGACAAGTGGCGAGGAGCTCGGAGTTCCCCCTTCCCCTTTACCACAATCTCTTCGTCAGAAGCATCTCTGCACTCAACCGTGTCACGTGAAAGCTCAGACTTGCATCTTTTTTCATCTCGCGTCTCGGCAGCTTCCTTTGATGTTCCGTGCGAACGAACACAACACTCGACTTCACACGGACACGGGAACATTTTTTCCTTTTAGCTAGAAAATCGCGAGCGAAGTTCAGGGCTTATTCCAATATCCGCACGTATTCATTGTGCTGCTACAACAAAAGTGTTTTAAAAAGTTCTGTAGTGTGTTGGGACTAAAGACTGCGATAGGAGACAGTTGACATCTTTATACTGCTGTTTTATCTGTGTTGTCATAATTAATTACAATTACGGAAGCTATAAATGCTTCATTTTTAATAATTTGATATTATTACCATTAAAAACGTAATCGAAGGAAAAACTGACATAGTGTAAAGCTGAGGTTCGGTTTAACTACGCCTGTTCATAAATAGAGTGACACGAAATGAAACATTTACAAAATATTCATTGTTGAAACTACATTGAAAGACTTCTTAAAATTTTTTCGGACAAGACTATTGAAATTGAATGATTGCAGAGTGGTTTTGCGTCTGGTATGTGTGGTATTGTATTGTTATGGGTAATGGGTAGTAAATTAGTTGTTATCGCGCAACGAAACGATATCTACAATTTTTCTCATACTGGTACGTAACATCGTAATTCTACTCAGTTTAAGAAAAAAGTGTTTTATATCAGGGCAACTGTAAATACGAACAATATTTGAACTTGCGTCATATTTAATCTCTATATATTAAAGAGAACCCTGACTGACTGACATATCAAATTACAGCCCAAACCGCTGAAGTCAGAATAGTGAAAATTTTTTGTGTGGTGAGCACTAACAAAGGATATATCGAAATTTGATCTCAAAGGGGGAGAAAAGGGGGTGAAATGTATTTCCGAAGAAACGTCGATATAGCTCGAATCAGACGGCCTAACATCGTGATTTTTACTTTGCTGGGGCACACATAAAAATGCATATCGGCCAATTTGAAAATGATTTGATATTAAATATTTGGGGTGAAAAGATCTTAAATGTTTTTCCAATTAACTATCAGTATCTATCGAATCCTTTGGGATAGAGAGTTGGTATTCACTTCAAAATGTTGCTTACGTAAATTCCCAAAAAGTCGTTTTAGGATTCTTCGAAGTTCGATACCCAAGTAGTAAAAAGGGACAAAATGAGTTTTTTTATTAATCGCCTATATCACTGAAACACAATTGATTATCATCGTGATATTTACTTCAATTGGTTACGTATAGAAATGTCTATGCCAGGACTCCAAGACGTTTCCAAATCCTTTAATCAAGCGGTAAAAAAGCGTGAAATGTGTTTTTGATTATTCCTCCATATCTATCGAACCAATCGAGATATCGAAGTGCTCTTTGCTTAGAATTGATGCTTTTGAAAATATCTAAAATACCATCAAAATATATTTTCCGAATTTGACCCCAAAGAGAGTAAAAAAAAAAAGAAAGTAAAACATGTCTTCGATTCTAAATCGATATATATATATATATATATATATATATATATATATATATATATATATATATATATATATGGATCCCATTTATTTTAATTTAGATACGTGAATTTTGTTTAAGATTTATGCTTACTCAAATACCTGAAAAGTAATTTCACGAATTTTCGGAATTCCCAACCTAAGGAGGTAAAAAATAGCGAATAGTGATGAAATGTGTTTTTAAAGAATCTTCGATATATCTTGAACCCAACGGGCTACTGTATTTTTCACGTTCAAGAGACACCAGTTAATTAGTCTAAAATGTAATACGAGGGTATTCCGAAATTCAGTCACTTAGGAGGTGAAAAGACCTGCCATGTGCTTTAGATAAATCTTCGATATATATCGAACCCATCGAGATATTCAGTTCATTTTCGCTTCAGGATGATGATTACGTAAATGACGGTAAAACAGTTTTTAAGATTTCTCAGCA
Organism: Medauroidea extradentata; assembly: GCA_003012365.1. NCBI lineage: Eukaryota > Metazoa > Arthropoda > Insecta > Phasmatodea > Phasmatidae > Medauroidea > Medauroidea extradentata. The sequence goes on from PNEQ01109196.1 coordinate 18,289, forward strand.
CTGTAAGGAGGGATATGTGATTTTTAATAAATGACCGTGTTTGCTTTGAATGAATGAGCTATTGTCATGGTTTTCACTTCAGTTGTATACTTGAACAAATGTTTAAAGTATGAAATTATGATTTTTCAAAATTCGACGCGCATAAAATTTGTTTTCTATAGTCGACGATACTTTTCTAACCAGTAGAGATGAGGTGGTATTCACGTCAAAGTGATGTTTACGTAAGTACCAAAAAAGTAGTGCAAGTTTTTTTTATTTTGTTAGATAACTTAATTAAATAGGAAACTTTGTTTATGAACTTTCAAGGCAGATCATCCGAAAAGCAAGGACGACCAGCGAGAAATACATTATACGGGAGTTTCTTTCTACAGCTCTATCGAGACACGGTGTTGTACAACCTCTATGAGCCCAGGAAATTAATATTTTATTTTTAAAAGCAGTTCTCATGAATAATTTCGACGTTATGGGACGCAGTTGTTTGTAACTCCGATCAATTGTTCTGGAGGTTCTGGACTGAAATTCCTTTTAAAGGCCGTGCAAACGTGCAAGACTGACACAAATAAACTGCAAGGCAGATGTAAATTAGTGTAATTTGGATGAAGTCGTTCAAAAGTGATGAAAATGAATTGTGCAGTCCACTATGTACTGAAGTTCCTCGACAGTATCAGCCTACATATACTATCTCACTAACCTCAAGGTTGGAGCACCAGATAATTTTATCATCCTGCAAAATATTATCCCGCCAAAAATGCCTAATGGCACTTAACTTCAAGTGAAGGTTTTGAAAAACAAATATGTTATTCAGGGCACCATCACCAATGATTGTGCTCGAGGGAAATCAGTTTTAATACCGCGTAAACTACGTGTTTCATTCGATTACCCTCGTACATCCAACAGTCTGTAATTACCTCACAACGCCAACTTTGCTGTGAATATAAATAAAGCCCAGACGAAGTCGCTATTAGTGGCAGGGGCAAACTTAAGTCTGCTTTTTGCGTGTACATCTATAGTTACTTATCCTGTTGCAGAGTTAGCTCAACTTGCAGAAATGTCATTCTAACGCTTGATGACTGAACAACCTGTCTGGTGTACAATGACGTATCTGCTGTGAGTAATACACGCGAGTAAAGCTCCGGATTTACTGTTAGTAACTTATAAATTGAACCTGTGTATGAAAGGACAGACTTAAATCCAAGGTATGTTTCTAAATTTCTCTAACATTTAATAAATATATTTGTTCGTATACAAATAAATCAAGTAAAGTTCATAAAATACGCTTGAAACGTTAAATATTTAACAAAATTATTGTCGCACAATGTTGGACCTGTTTTTTATTTTGCATATTTTTTTTTCTGTTGATGAAGTTATGTTGGCTATATAACGTTGTCCAGCATAAACATTCATACCAAATGACAACATATTGTTCACCAACTGGTCGCCAACTTTCAACCAAAATCTTTTAGCTACTTCATAGCCGATGAGAGTGGGTTAAAAAACTTTCTACGTTCCATTTAAAACTTATTTTTTGTGGTTTTAGAGCAAATATGTAGGTTTTTTAAATTTTGGTTCAGCAAATCCCTTGGTATAAAAAACCACACAGTGTACGGTAAACCAACTTGTCGCCAAAGTTCAGAAATATTTTTTAAAGTGTAAATTAGGCTCTTCTTCGATACCGAGTGAGGTGGAGCTGCGGTAAAAGCCTCGCCTCGCATTCAGGAGAACCCTGGTTCGATCCCCGGTTCAGGCCATCCTGATTTAAGTTTTCCAGGGTTTCCCGAAATCGCTTCAGGCGAATGCTGGGATGGTTTCCTAAAAGAGACCCTGTCCGACTACTTACTCCTTTCCTCCGTGTAACTCTACCAAGGCCTTGTGCTGTTCAAGGACACATAAAACATCCGAATTAAACGTCCACATAAAAATAATTAAAATAGTTTTTTTTTACTGTGCTGATTAATCCCAAAAATACCGCTTTTAAATATTTAATTTGGCGTACTACGTTATCCCGACGATATATTTAGGTATGTTTTCCAATGCGACGTATCAACGAAAGTTCCAGTTGATTTCCGAACATTGGTGAACGTTTGTGGGTAGTGGGAATATACCTGAGTTTAGTAAATGTTGGCCTAATCGTTAGCTAGTCAATTACTAAAGATTTCAGATTAAGGAATTATTTTATATAGGTATTTGCTAAGTCAACACTTTATACTTTTATATGAACGTCTGGTAAATATTTTTCAAGGCGTCATTTTTCTTGTTTGGAGCATCGGAGTAGGAAACATTTTTATACACTGATGCAACATTCACTATGTGTAGGGAAAGGAGTATTTCGCGAGTTCAATGACCGTCGTGTTAGAATCCACTGTTCAATGCATATTCAATCCCCGTCTATTCGTTCGTTGCCTGCTGTTCCAGCGAGTAGCAGCTAACTGACAAACGGTCGGGGCTTGAGAATGCACAGGGCAATGGATTCTAACATGACGGTTATTGAACTCGCGAAATATTAATTTCCTTAACTATGTGTCTTTCAGTGCACAAGTTTGGTGTGCAGTTTTTTCGTCATTTTGGGTCCGAAAATTAGATATTAATATTTTTCACTTCTGTATTGCCACAAACCAGGATAAGCGATTGATTATGTAGAAATACCAGTGTTAAAAATAATACTGTCTAAATTGTAAAACTGTTGGCGTAAACGCCGACATCGCCACTCTTACACAGATAATAGCGTAAAACAAGGAAATGGTAGTTTACTTTCTGTCCAAGGCATGTATACTTGTTATATATACTTACGTCACACATTGGAATTATAGCAATTTCAGCAAACGTTGCTTCCTCGGTCTTCCCGAAATACTTTAATATAATTCATTCATTTATGATATAACTTTAAGTTATGCTTTGAGTGAAGGTATTCATGTCATATTGTATTATTTAATTGTTTTATTTGTTTGTGATCAAGTCCTTCCTACAGTTCTTATTTCTTGGTCATACCTGCTCTGTCCTTAAGGTAACTGAGAAATTACATATTCGTTGATTGAACTGCAATCTAGTATCGATTCCTGTAACCATGATTCAATTCTACAAAATAATAATGTTTGAACTGCCGTTGTCTTGTATCACTTTATTATATCCTGTTTCTTAGTTTCATCAAAACGTAGCGAAGTGGTTTAACGGCAACAGAATGAACTCTAATTCAGAGAACACTGGTTCAGTTCGTGGTACCGGCCATCCTAATTTCGGTTTTTCCATGGTTTCCTGAAATCGGGTGATTTCTCTCCCAGTTCATGACATTGTGTCATGTTGTGTGACACCGTTTATTAAGAGCTAGTCGTCGACAAGGCGAAAAGCCCACTACTCCTACTTTTTTGTTTTGATTTTTGATGCGTATTTATAGCTCTGCCGTTTGAGTGAATTTTTCTATCGGCTGTGCAGTGAAAATTGCGAAATTTTGAACTTAATGTCTGGAACAACAGTAAAGTATACTTCTTTATTATTAGTTTTAAGAAAACATTCCCATCAAAAATGCTCACATTTCCATGAACTGCCTGTGTATGTCGTTGTGGAATTGAAATGTGAAATCACTGATTATAAGGGGAAAATATTGACCTTGTATTATTAATTACAATTTCATATTTTACAGTGTTCTTTACTCCACAAAAATCTGTTGCTTTTGTTTTCTCTATTGATACTATTTTTCATTTGGCATTCTTAGCGTATCGTGCTCAGCAAATAATAAAATTATTGCAATCGTCCTTTTATACAATGAAGTGTCCCACTTATTCACACATTCATCAACGCACAGCCCAAGCCGCTAGATCTACAGACATAACATTTTAAGGTGGCTTCCCATTACGCCGTAGTGGGCACCCACTAAGAAGGGATTTTACGAAATTCGAAAATGAAGGGGATGAAAAGGGGTGAAATGTGTTATAATTAATCCTCGATTGCTCCGAAACCGTGTGAGATTTTGAGGTGATTTTTTCTTCATATTGAAATTTACAAGAATGCATGTTATTCAAATTATTGATTTTCAGAAATTCGAAAATTAATGGTGTGAAAAGCCGTAAAATGTGTTTTCAATCAATCCTGCATAACTATTAAACCATTCAGATATTGAGATAATTTATGTTTCATAGTAAAGCTTACGCATATCCTTAAAACGTTGGGTCAGGATTATTTTTTGAAACTCATCGTCTAAATGTAAAACGTGGTTTTAGTTAGTCCTCTGTATCTCTCAAACCTGCTGAGATATCGAGATTATTTTCGAATAGAAATGAACTTTATGTAAATACATAAATATATTTTTTTTTTATTTTTGAAAATTCGACAATTTAGAGGGTGAAAAGATGAAAAATGTTCTAGGAATCTCGAAAAGCAGATATGACCATGGAGAAATATTTTAAAAGTTGTTACTTTTTGCCGTCCTATTGTACGTATGCATCTTTTGGCACATGCATGTATATACACATTTAATTTATTAAGAGCTCTGAAGTCCTATCTTGGCGCAGTTTTTTGGAACACTGACAGGAGGTTTTGGGTTCGAATATCGTATATGGCAAGACGACGGGGATCTGTTGTAACATAATGTACTCAGATATTAGTGTCAGCTGATATAAGAATTTATTTTCTATTTGAAATGGATTCTCCCTGCGGCGTAGGCCCCCTTTAAGGGGATTGAAAAAAAGTGAGTAGTAAATAAATGGGGGTTCGAACATTTCCATTTCCGTGCACAAAAATTACGAAAAATATTTTCCTATATTATGGAAAAATTTTAGCAATTTTTCCATAATTATTCAATCAACCCTCAACAAAATCTAAGTCATAACGATAAAAATTATTGACAAAACACGAATAATTAATTATAAATAAATGATTTTATATTCAACTAATATTTATAAAGTTGCAATAAAAATACTAAAAATATATTATTAAATACGACTGATTTATATATTGGTAAATATGAAACAAGTGAAAAATGTTGAATTCTTAATTAATGAAAAACAATATAAATGAAAAAATAATGAAAAATTTTTCGAAACTATGAAGCTAGTGAAAAAATGTTGAATTCGTACGCAATAAAAAAAAGTTATTTTGTTTATTAAATTATTTATGCAGAAATGGAAACCAAAATGAAAAGCAAACACTAAACCTTATCGACACAGTAATTACAAGCAATTAATTTCTAAATGTATACTGAGATTTAATGTAGAAAATATATTTTTTTTAAGAAAAAGAAAAAATCGCGAAACACTAGTTAATGCGAAACATATAAATATTATTATTGACCTACACACAAAGAAAAATATTTAACAACTAAATAATATCTTACAAATATAAAAGCTATTTGTGATATTTGTAAGCACGAGTGTAAATTATCAACAACTAAAAGTCCTTTAAAGAGTATAATAAATAAAGTTCTTATATCTTTAACTAAAATAATTAAAAAACTGAAACACTGACTAAAAATATTTCAAAAACTTAAAAGTTAGCTAAAAACACTTAAAAAACTAAAATATTAACTAAAAATTTTTCTGAAATTAAGTCGAACAAAGTTATTGTGAAATGTGAAGTTTCCGGAATAAGTAACAATCAATCTTTTAAAAATAACGAAAAGAACGTATAATTTTGAAAAATAAATTTCAAGAATTTCAAAGTAATAAAAAGTTACGAAACAAAAGAAATAGAATTAGGAATTATGGAAGACTAAAAACTTATGTTATAACTTATATAGATGGATACAAAGACCCAAAACACTTTCTTGTTGACATGAAACGAACAGTTATAAACAAATTTACAGAACGACTTGAACAAGATAATTTGAGAATAAATTAAAAATATTTGCTGAATATAAGCAAATCAGGAATATCACTTCGCTTCCTTTAAGAATAAAAATGAAATTATTTTAAAAACAACTGATATAGAAGAAAATTATGAAGATAATATTTCAAACATTTCAGCAAAATATAAGTATTTGAAGCCAAAGAATCCTAACGGATTGATTAACATATAACTAGATATTGAATTTCGAATAAACAAATATAATCCATTATGTTGATCTACCACAAAAAATTAAAGATAAACAAGCAGTTAGCACTTTGAAAACACATTTCCACCTTTTCACCCCTTCATTTTTC